>QVOA01019495.1:0-60786 GCA_014825685.1 Pseudomyrmex cubaensis | reverse complement strand
TATATATATATATCTATATATATATATATATATATATATATATATATATATATATATAAATGTGTGTATATATATCTATATATAAAATATACGTACCGTATGTTATACACACAAACATACACGATATATTTATAATCTACTATAATTCTTACAATCTCCATTGTATAACTGTCAGTATAAAATGTATCAGAAATTTACAATCTAACATGATTTATCTCTCGAAAAATACCAATATAACTGCATAACACGAGTATAGAACTTTACACGTATAAAAAAAATATATATATTCTTATTTTAGGTATTTAAATCCCTTTTATTAGAGAAATACCTATCCGAAAGTCTAAAATTTGTTGTGTCTAACTTTTAATATTTATCATTCACATAATCATTTACTATGGACGGTTATTGTTATGAAAAAATTGCGACCAGTTGGTCGTCACGTTAATCGATTTTGACAAAGACAAGGCACGTCAAGGCACGTCTTACAAATATGTTCTTTCTAAAACATTGCACCGCGAACATGTTGCAAACGTTCGATCTGCAATATATGTTGCACACATACACAGAATCAGATACACATATACGCACGCACTCTGACTTACAGAGTTTTATGAAAGTTTCCGATCATACTTTACTTGAAACAATATAGTCCATATTTGAGAAATTATAAATGTCTAAGTGCCATTAAAAACTTAACCAGAATGTTTTAGCAAATATCGCTGTTACTTTCTATAATATAAAACATTACAAAGAACAGCAATATGTAGATTTTCACGCAAGTGTTTTTATTATCTCTAAACAATGTAAGCGCGTAAACAGATCAGCAAGTAACAATTAATATTTATATTAATTTAAATTTTTATTAAACTTTTTGTTTAATTTTTTTAAAACTTTAATAAAAAAATGAATATTAATCTGTATTTTTGTAAAACAAAACCTGCTTTTTGATATAATAAATGCAATTTCTGCATGAGTTTGAAGTAGTTGCGTGAATTAAAAATTTTTATAAAATGGCACACATACATTTATCAATTTATGTTCCCAAGTTGTCATTGTATCTTCATAATAATGTAAAATTCTTATATCGTCAAAAATATAAATATTAATTATAATATATATTGGATATATCAATTTTAAATATAAACACATAGTTATATTTAGAAAGTATTATGAATTTTCAAATTATATTATTTTAATTATATTATTCTATTATTTTTCTCATAAATCATATACGCCAGAAAATAATTTATGTGAATTTATAACAATACGCGCGTGTGATAGTAACATTTCAAATATATATATTTCAAAAGAGATATAAATATTAGTACAAAAAATCAAATTTTTGTCAAATATTTCAAACTTTGCTTCTTTTTATAATCAATCAAAACACTTCTTGATTGGTTTTTCATCTCTCATTCATATAAGATACAATTACAAGTTGGGCATAATAAATGAACATATTAAATTAATTTCTCCTGACTCTTTTTCTTGTAACAGACAGCGTCATATTTATCTCTATTTTATCAAACTCTAACATTCTCTCACGTTATGCATGATGTTCTTGGTTCGATTTAACATTTTTCTTTTCAAATAACGATATCGTCGAAGATATCAACGTGAACAGAACGTATAATACGATATTATATGATATTGCAAATTGTGTGTAATGTATTCGCAAGAGATATGCGTAGTCATAAAACCTGATACGTCATGGTATCAGACATCATTCAGAAAATTCGGTTTTCTAATAAATCAGATCCGCATCGCATTGTTCGTTCACTCACGCGTGACTGAAAAAACGTAGGGATCTGTTTTTCTTCTTTTTCTTCATTATCAATCGGACGTATTGAATATTATTGTCAAGGTGTTCGACCCTCTACTTCTCCTCTCGTTCTCTCTCTCTTTCTCTTTTCTCTCTATATAAGAAAGTATAAACTTATATACAAAATGCTTTAACATTCTTGCACACACACACATACAAACGTTCATTCACACGTCATTCAAACGAGGGAGGGAGGGAAAGAGAGAGAGAAAGAGAAAGAGAAAGAAAAGAGAGAAACCGGAAGAATAGAAATTCTTACTTTGCATATGTACATATATACATATACACATTCATAAATCGATGTATATATATACTTGTACATATGTTAGACTGTTGAGCACGATGAATATAATTAAAAGTCAACATATATCTAAGCTTGAAAAAATATTATCGTAAACGAGCGTGCGTTTCTTATGGAATACTCGTACGCATGGTAGGATTCCCTGAAAGGAATTTCACGTTGATTGATGTATCGACGATACTATTTACTGGGCCGATCACACGAGTTACGTGAACCTGCCACCTGTACGACATGTATCCTACAGCCACGTCAGCACGTTTTCCGATTTGCTTGTGTTAGAATTTATGAGCATGTCGTCCAAAATGTCGCTGTTGAAGTCCTCGCTCAACTGGAATAATAATAATTGGACTGAAATAATAATAATAATACGATATACTATATGTAATAAGCACTTTTGGAATAATATCAATAATAATATAATAGCAGCCATATAAATAGCCGTGCATATTACAATTTCCAATTCTGTCGTTGAGAGATTCTACCTGAAGCGATGGTAGGAGATCGTCAGCCGAATCGATGTTATCGCTTAGGGTTGACAAGTCAGGCGTCTCCATTGGCGCGCCACCGTCTGAAAAAGAAATTATACACGTCATAATTTTAGATTCGACTACATATAAGCGCAAATTTTATGTATTATCTTATTGTTGCAAATATGTACTTATATATTTGTGGCTTCGGTATAATCGTTTCTTAAACACACTGTGCCAACATTCTGTAATCAGAACAATCGCGCAAAAAAATTGTTTATAAATCGAAGAATGACAATAAAAAACAAAACGAACAAGCAACATTCTTTTTAACTCAGGCTACTCCTGTGTAGTTGTTCCAGCTATAGTGAATTATGATGTCAGAAACGAGAAATTTATACGAATTTTTGTCACGATTTCTCTCGCTTTTGGATGTCATAATTCATTGTGGTCGCAACGAGTACTCAGGAGCCGTGTAATCTTTGATACATGTAGTGATGACGATAGGTTTTTTGTGAATCTCGCATAAAAAAAGGATTTCATTCTTTAAATGCTTTTGCGGAAATGTTCTTACCGCTCGTTCCGTCCATGTTGTCATCTATGGCGAGAAAATCATCGGGAGTATGCGACAGAGAGTAAGCTGAGCCGAGTCCCAATCCGCTGTCGGCGCTCTCTTGACGTGCGTGTTGTTCATTAATACCCGACAGGAACGGATCCATAGCGGCATCAGTAGTGCTCTGTTGCATCATCAGCTCTTGCTGCAAGCAAGAAAACTCGTATTTTCTCTTTGCCCGATAATAAGCATCAAACGAGATAGCCGATTCAGTGATTTTTTCAGGAAGGACTAGAGATTTTACCTGTCGCATAATCTCCTGCCGTCGTTGTTTGAGACGTTCGCGTTCCATATGCAATGACTGAAGACGCAGTTTTTGCTGACAGGCTTGCAGACTCTGATTACTCTGAATACTACCGGTAGGCTGTTGCAACCAAGTCTGGGGCAGCATCGTGTTGGACGCCGGAGTCCTCTGGAGATGTGTCGCTGAAACATACAATCCCTTGAGAGAAAACACATAAAGGGCGGAAAATAATGATGATTCCGGACGGTCAAACAATAAACGAACTAAAATAAAACGTAAATCTTCAAACTTACGAATTCGAGGATCGAACCACGAAGTGGTGCGGGTTTGATGATTGATGAAGTACGTCTCGCCTTCGGCTGTACGCGCCTGTTCCCATCCGTCGGGCAGCGGACCAAGCGAGTTGACTTGTTGAGCGGTGGATTTGTTGCTCTCCACCGCGGCGGCGACTGCCGCTACGCTCGCGGCCGCGGCCGTTTTCCGCGGATCCTCCCATGTCGTAGTGCGTGTTAAATGGCTGCAACAAAATTATACGCCGCTAGAGAGAAAGAGTAATGAATAATTACGTATAAACAAATGCACAAATCTACTGACCGACCAAATGCGGCATATTGCCAAACGATCCGGGACAAAAGTACAAGAAACAATTAAACATCAAAATTATACAAGAGTCAATGTACAAATTAAACTTATTTTTAACGTCATTTTACTCAAAGACGCTGAAAACATCAATTTAAATAGTCAAATTTATTGGAAACCCAGTTTGTAATGAATTTGTGAAAAAAATGATGTAAAATTCAGAGAAAATATATTCGATGTGATGCGCCTTTGTCGCCTTTGTTGTTGAGCGAATAATCGTACGGACTCGAGCTTCCGTTCGATGTCAGATCGAGCACTTTAATGTTTCACTTAAGCCGCTCGATCCGCGGAAACTGAATACGCGCCGCGATGCGTACAGTTATCCACATATAGTAGGCGCGTGCTAAAAATACTTCCATTCAAAAGACTGAAGCGAAGTAGCGTGAGACGACGTGGACTAGAGCGTGTAAGTTTTAACATCCGAAATATAAAGGCAAACTTTTAATCTCTCAATTTTTTATATATTACATACATATATGGAAGTGCTCGCGACGAATACGGTGGTCCACCGGATACACATCGTCTCGATTAAAATTAATTTTCCCCTATTAATTGATTTTTCAAGCTCGAGATAAAATTTATTTTCTCTTATTAATTTTTCTTCAAACTGTTATTTGACTTACTTTGATTTTTCATTTTGTAAATAATTTCTTATGTAAAACTTTACTAAACGTATCTTATAAACGTGCGTAAGCAACTTTCAAAAAAAAAAAAAATGGAGTTTTTCTTCTTTTTGTATTCACAAAGATGGATTCGCGCTATCGTTCGAGAACAGTAAGAGAACGAGAGGAAGTCTGTTTTGCACAGCACGCGTACGTGACGTCATCATGCGATTATATTTCTTCACCCACACGCTAAGCTACAGACGTACCTGAGTGACGCGTACCTGCCTCGCAACACGGACAGCGTTTGTAAACATCGCATCGTCGATCGGACATGTTCGATCGGTCCATCAAGCTCGATTTGTAGATCAATTAGAGATTATTTGAACAATACAATCTAAATTGTATAATTTCTTTTAGAGTTAATTTCTCAAAAAAAAATATATACGTCCACTGAATCCGTTCAATTAGCAAGAATATGTTTTCTTTATTTCTATTTGTTTTTATTTTCTTACATTTTCCGTCAATTACCTTTAACATAAGAGTTGCTCAAAATTAGATGATCACTCATGATCTATTGTATTCTAGAATTATAGAGAGAGAAAGTGTGGGTGTGGTGAAGATGCATCAGCGGAGCACCCCCGATATATCGCGATTGCGTTCATCACGCAGTTTCTCACCCTAAGCGCGTAGTCCTCTTTCTCGTTTCCCCACGGCTCTCGGCGAAACACGGTTGGCCGCGGTCTAATAAGAGGAGCGGCGCCGCTCCGCACCGCCTCTCCGCAGTCGCGCGCTACGGTGAGAGCATCGGAAGAGAAGAGGGAGTGCGCAGCGACGCAAGAGGGGTTGTCGGGGCGAAGGGAGCTGTCGAGGAGCGGACCAAGAGAACCGCTCCGAAGCGTGTTGGAGAATTATAAGAGGGTTCTGTGGCGAGCGCGCACGCGCGCACATACAGACTCTCTACGGTGTATTTTTACTCCGGACATCACGGCGCCGGACAACTCGTAAATAGACACTTCTCGCATCGACGCTCTTCGCTCTGCGCGCTCTCTGCTCTCCTTCGCCGGCTCCCGCAGCCTCCTTGCAACCCCTCCTTCCTCCTGCCGCCTTCTCTTCCCTTAGCGTTAAGGGCGCCCTTGCTCTCCCCCCTTATTCTTTCAGCGCGGGAGACGCGCGAGCGACTTTGGAACCGTGTAGAGATCTTAAGATCTCTAACGTCCTTATGATACAATACGACATCGCCCGGTTCGCAGACGTCTCTTGTAAACCTCTCCGGTTTTTGCGCGAGTTAAATTGGCTTCGATACCACGTACAAACAGACTCAATTAGAAATATCGCAATGTTGAGGAAAACGTCTTTGGTATTATCACGAGCAAAATACGTTTTACATTTAGGTGTATATAATACACATTTACGCAATGCGCCGGAAATGAGTTAAATATAAGTACAAGCGGCGGGAGTTACGGGATGGAAAACTATACGCGCGCGCAAAGCCGAAGACGCCTTGAAAACAGATTACTTATATCGCGAACGCGAACTCTTTATCAGAGCTAATTAGCGCCGGACAATTTAATCCCCGCTAATAACAGATTAATCGAGAACACTTGTTTTGGAAACGACGCGAGATAAACGGCGCAAAATGAGCAGATTAATTTGCATGCGTACATAAAGAGTTATATATTGACAATTTTTATTTCTATTATTTTGTAAGTAAAATAAAAATATTAATTTTATTTGAAAAAAAAAAAAAAAAAAACCAACACATGATGTGTGTTTCTCGTTTTATATTCTATATGTGTGTACATTTGTCTCGATTTTTGTGTCTAACGCGAATATTGAATAGCATCTTAAATGGCATTTAAAAATACAGGAGGGATTTTAAATACGTCCGCAAGAATTAAAGAAGCAGCAAGACTGACCCCTGGCTACTCTACCGGAACGGCATCCTATGCGAGGTCGTGATTTTGTGATGATACCGCAAATGCTTAATTAGCATATGTGTTATACAAGTCGCGCACGTTTACCGTATAATGACTTGCCACAAATACGCTATGATATCACGCACCAACAAAATCGTGTGGAATCTTCCCTCGTGAGGTCATTCGTTATTATTTGCACCATCATCGGTACAGATATCAACGTGAAATAGAGAGAAAATCAAACTTTTTTCTGAGAATATCGCATTTCTTTGCAAATTTTCTAATTTCTCAAACCGATCTCTTCTTTCAAAAACAATTGTGAACATAAATTCGAAGCTGTGAAGATATAATATATCAAATCTTATGTATTTAAGAACACTTTGACTTCAAATTACAAACTAGTAGACAACATCTCGATGGAATATACGCTAAGATTAGGATTAGATTAAGAACAACGTTCGCGATGCGATTAAAATGTCACACGCCGGTATTTATGGTGCTGAACAGCACTCACGGTAGGCAAAATTTTCAGTTAAAAGCATCTCAGCGCGCCATCGAATAGATTCATTATTTCGAGCAAGTACACACATCTATATCTATATATCCCATTTATTACGTGAATTCACTAATGCATGCGTAAATGAATTACGCATACATTAGTACGCATACATTAGTCCAAAACTTTCAGAGATAAATAGATCTTCCAAATATATAATCTTTTTTTTTTTCAAATACGAAAATTATGTATTTGAAAAAAATTGTGAATTAAGATATGTCTTGAGATTAAAAAATAATCTTATTATAAACAACTTAAAACAGAAGTGCAGAAACCATATCTGCATAACACAGGTGTAATATGTATATTTTTTCACATTAAACACACAAATTTCACACTAATGCGCCGCGTGTCGCTCACGCTGCCTTGAACTTTCGATACGTTCGCCCCGGCGATCTGTGTCCTCGTGTCTGGCATTCGCATTTGTCGTCTAAGCTCTCTCGCGTACAGGTGTGTCGGGGTCTTTAGCCTCGACGTAGAGTGCGGTGCGACGCAACGAGGTAATAGCATCGTGTTTGCCAACGATGGCGTGTCGCGATGCCACCGGTAAATTTTACTTGAAAACTATTATTCGGAGACGCGTTCTTGTTAAGAATCCCACCTACAGATAACCATATTGAACTGCAATATCAGAAACAAATAATCATGCAATTTGTGCATAAAAATTGAAATAAATTAAGTTCTTTTTATACGCCACTCTATCGATATTATCAATCATCTTCAATCTGCGTATATTTCAAGCAAAAGTGAGCTTAATATAACAATCTCAATCAATATTTACAGATATTTATTTAAATCCAAGTCAAAGAAGTTTTTTGTTTACAATTTACAATTTATTAATTTTGTTTTTTGTCGTAAAAATCTGTATGATAAAAAAAAGTTTATATAATTTCTTACTTTTGACATACATAATTTGATATGGTCGCAACGATTACAGCTCAGTAGCCTTAAGAAAATATTCAAATTAAGCACACCATCCATAATGAGCTTTGTGAAACCTACAAAGTAATTTGTGACGATTTTTACGCCAAACTAAACGGATAAAATTCATACGCGGTCGCATTATTTTGTCATTTGACCAACTGTTACAAATGTAGAAAAGATAACAAAATACATGTTCATGCCAAGCGCGATTCGGCCTTGAAAACAGCAGGACATCGTCGTCGCGTACACGAGCTTTCACCGCGCGCATGAATTGCACTCAGAAATATCCGGTTACACCAAACGCCCTCGAAGCTAATTTATGCACAAATTCGTCATCGCTTCCCGAAGGTTGAACTGTTTTTTTTTTTTTTTTTAGAAGAGTTTCGACAAAGTTTGGAAATGCAGAAAAGAAAGATCAAATAAATAGTATTTCTGCATTCAAGAAATGAATAAAATAAAAAAACAACGATTGATACCACTGTAATTACGCGCTATTTTGGGTGCTTGAAGAATATCGAGAAGAGAAATGCCGCGAAATTGAGATCTCCGTGTGTGTAACACAGAAAAGTAAAATTAATAAATTTTACAAAATCCACGTGTCACTCGCCGCGAGTTCTGTTGCACAAATCGACTGACAAGAAGTATTGTGCGTGTTCTAACTCTGATAAGAGTTAACGTGACTCAACTGGTAAAAGCTTCGACGCCAGAAACGACAAAAACCTTGAACGAACGTCTTTGCGTATCTCAGGTCTGAGGAAAGACGAACACGCCGCGATAAGAACGTCCTCAAGTGTTAATCGAACCGCTATTGTGTCTCACCTGTGTTTCAATAAAACGATCGACGAGAAGACATACACCGTGTTTCCGTCTTATTTTGTGTGAACTCTGAGCGTCATATAATCACTTGATATAATAAGATATACACGTAATATTCCTTATCTCTCACAGGTTTTCCTGCCTTATAAGGCGTAGAGTTAGACGCTTGAAAAACACGACGAGCTTGATTACAAAGTTTAATTTGAACAAATTTACATGTACATATATTAATGGTTGTTTAAAAACATGGTTTTATCAGCAAAGCTATCCGTCGACAAACATAATTATTCAAATAATTATTTGTCGATTATTTGTTGCACTCGAGGAAATGTTTATTTTACGAAGAAAGTGACATTAAAATGTAATTAATTCAACACGTGATTACGTGTAATTTAATATGATTGGGGATATTAAACATTAAAACAAAGTGTCACTATTACAACGATTATGTGAAATGGACTTCAAGATTAATCCTCTCGAAAATTATATGGAATGATGGCAATACAAAAAAAATTATCTCCCGATAAAGTAACAAAACAGAGATCCGACTCGTATACTCAAATGCAAGTACATATTATGATGTTATATCACGGCTATTTTTTTATCAGCATATACCTATCTAAAACAAACTTTTTCCTGATATTCTATTTTCTTTTTTATATTCTTTATCTTTGATGCTTTTTGTTGTAAGACAACGTACAAACTAACGATATATTATAAGTAAAAAATGATTTTAGATAGGATAACTTTTATCGCCTAAGTTTTATCGAAAATTTTCGTCGCGACAACAATTGAATATGAAGAGACATGTGAAGCTTATTGGAATATGTAAAAACACGTCTAAATCAGAATTATTTTGTCCGTAATGCGTAATAAAAAAAACCATGTTTTCTTTGGGCGGTTCTCTCTCTTTCTCTCACTCTCTTTCTTTTTTGTCACACACTAAAATAGAGCATTGAGTTTTACGAGACGGACCGAACGGACCGGTCAGTCTTTTCTTTCTTTCATTTAACAACAATAATCACTAATACTTTTTCTATTTCATCAGTTTTAAACCTAAAGAAGACAGTCAACAATATATTATTCACACGATATTTTCTCTAATAAGAATGTAATTTAGGTTTAGCCCGACTCATTCGGGGTCGACATCACGTTTCAATTAAGCAAATTAGATTTTAATGCCGGTGCTGGATAAGATCCAAAAGCTTGTGAACGGTCTATATTAATTAGATAACCAGGCAAAAGGAAAAAAAAATAATATCAAAATAGAAATTAAAGGATTTAAGATTTTCATATGTAGATTGAAAAACTGTGTGAAACAAATCATAAAAAATTAACGTTTATCGATACGCGAATATAATGAGTAATACCTTTTTATTTACACACTCACACACAAATATATGTACAACAGAGAGTTATATATATGTATATATAATTCTAACTGTAAATATCAATATATATCTAAACAATATAATTTTATAGATGTAATAAAAATCCTTACTTGTGCATCGATAACCAACGCAACTCCGTTGACTTATTCACATTAACGTTACTCAAGAGAAAGAGAAGAAAGAGACCGTCTTCCCGCAGCAGTCATTATCGCATAATGCAGCGAACGCGCAACTCGCTTCGGTGCACTTTGCATCGCACTTTACCGACCAGCTCACGCTCGCTGCGCCTCATATTACGCCTATCAAAAAAAAAAAAATGAGCTCTGCACTCTGCTTCCGTAAAATTCGCCGACGATCTATGAAGAAAATGGAGTGCGTTAGTTCGACTCGAAAAAATTAAACTTCAAGAAAAAAAGGAAACTAATATAGAAAAAAAGATACATTTTTCTTTGTGGTCTTATCAGATACGAACGATTATTGTTGTTTGTTACATAAACTGTAAGATAAAAGAAAAAAATATCAGATAAAAAGTAAAAGGACAAAACACACAAAACATGTTTTAAGAACTGGTCTCGCGTTATCGAAGAAACCGTGACCAAAGACACTCTTACCTTAAACTTGATTAGAAAAAAATAAGATATAAGAAGAGATAGTAGGTTTCTCAAGACAAAAAATAGAGAAATAAATAACCAAAGGTCGATCAGGTTGCAGACATAAACGTTATAGTCTGCGCAATAGGAATCACTTCTTTTATTTCGTGTGCTTTTCGTGTGTTCCACTTTCTGCATCGCAAATGAATACGAGAGAGGGTGCTTTCGATTTGCGCATACAATTTCGCGCGTGAAGTATATAGGAAAAAACTAGAGAGTGGCGTAACACACACGGTAGAATTCCGTTACAAGGCGCATCGAAGAACCTTGTCACGCGCGCGAGCGTTTTCTCTACGTAAAACCAAATTATTTATTTTTAATAAGATTTCGCGATTTGCCTTTCATTTATTTATCGAACTTCGCAAAAAACTTGTTCGCTACGCTTCTTGTTACTCTTTCTAAAGTTTTATATCTCTACATTTCTTTTTGTACTCTTTCTTTTCTTTCAAATATACATATTCATCTCCTTTCGTTTGACAAAATTATATAATTACTGCATAGGAAACAAGTTCTTCGAAAAGTCGCGTCAGTAGAACGACCCTTCTCACAATTCTGAATAGCAGACGTGGATTTTGTACGTGAGATAGAGAATACTTACGTATTCAGGTAAGATAAATGACTTTAAGGTTAGATAAAAAAAAAGAAAAAAAAAGAAAAAAAAAGAAAAAAAAAAGAAAAAACGCGTTTTAACGACGGATCCGCACAGAAAAGACAGGTAACACACGAGAGAAAGAGAAAGCGCAAGAGCGGAAAATTTCCACAACCTGGAACCTAGAATCTTGGAAAACGAGAAGATTCAGTGTCTATTTGCAGATTATTTGTGAATTATTTGATTTAGCACAACTCCAATTACTACTAAATCATACTTATAAATTAATAAATTAAAAAGCATATAACAATAAATTAAACAAAATACGTGAATGTACGAATTTAACACATCAAAGTTAACTTTTAACAGCTGGCAAGAAACTAGACATTTAGAAAACTAAACATAGAATCCTATGTATCTTATGAGATAGTTTGTCAAAATTTATAGACAAGTATCGACGATCGGGCGCGAAATAAAAACGATTATGCGGAATTTAAAAAATTATGACGAGATCCCGTAGTTTGGATCACCGGCGAGTTGAATGAAATGGGGAAAGAGACGCGCGATCAACGACGAAGTTTCCCACGACAGGTGACACGTGAGGATCCGTGGTAGTAGCGACGCGACGCAGGTGGATCAGGTTGAGAAGCCAAGACGCATGGTGGGAGGCCCCACGCATACCTTCGAAGGCATCGGAGAAGCGCGAGGGAGCATATGTCAGGAGTGAACCTAAGAATTCTCTTCTCAAGCCCCACGTCTTACAAAACCGCGATTAACATCGCTCGCGACGATTATCGTGTTACAAAAAATGCAAAGCTGTTTCTTTACTGATCTTCGCTATCTTATTTTTAACAGATTCTCTATGCAGATTTCATGTTGCACAACACGTATTACGTCTGCTGTTTTCGATGAATGAAACTTTTGGACACCAAATTGTTTGCTTATATCTCTCTGATTGTTTTAGACTTAAACATTCTGAAACACATTCTACATAACAAAGGCGCTCTTTTTATGTGTTAATTATTTACTGCGTGTATATTCATTATGTGTACGTATTTACAAATTCACGTTGACGATTGTGTTCGGTTTCGAAAGCAAGAAACGGCCGCTGCTAGAAGGGGGTCTTAACGAAGGAACGAACGCATCCTTCTTCTCTTACTGTTCGTCATGAGAAGCAGTGGGGAACCGGAGGGATAACGAGCAAGGACGGAAAAGAAGGAAGATGAGTAAGCCGGCAGGATGAGGAATAAAAAGACGATGCCGACCTTGAAGTAGGTAGGGAATTCAATGCAGAGAATATTGTCAGCGGTGAATCTCATGGAATGACTGTTCTTCGCTAAATCGCAGCTATTCAGAGAGCGCAAAATCCTAAAAAAACACGCACAATGTTTATCTTGCCTCCTGATATTTTACCTAAAAATTTTTGTATTTCTTACCTATATGTGTGCATACATATGTATGAAACTAAACTATAGCATCTTTCATGTAACCTTTATCTATCTACGTTAAAAACAATTACTATAACTATTGAACGTTAATATATGACACATGTAATCCTGAGTTGAATGCATCAACACCAAATAGAGCATGCACTCGATAAAAAAACAACGATATGTTGCAAATAACCCTGTTGGAACGAGATGAGATCGGAGGGCGGGCTAACGTTTCCGCCATTCTCTACGCCCACCACCTCAGTCCTCAACCCTTTCGTCCGCATCCCCGAAATCGTGTGGGACGCGCGACATGTGGACATACACACTACTTACTTGAGGAAATAGATCTGGCCCTCGGGGGTGCGCGCTTGCTCCCATCCGTGCGGTAGCGGGCCCAGGTCGTCGACCGTGCTGATGACGTCGTAGCTGCGCTGTTTCTGATGATGATGATGACGCGCGTGCGGTTGCGGCGCGTGTTGCGGCGCCTGCTGTGCCGAGGCATACGTTTGTTGGAGGGAGGCCGGACTACTGTGAGCGCGGGGATGCGAAACGGTGAGGCCGGCCACCGCAACGGCTGCTGCTGCTGCGACCGCACCTGCGCCGCTGTTGGCGTCGCCGCCACCTCCGGCGCCGCCTCCGCCACCCGCGGCACCTGCGGCGTTACCACCGCCGCTGCCTGTGCCGCCGCTAGGTGCACCACCGCCGCCGCCGGTGCTCGGTGTCGCGGTACCAAACGCGGAATCCGCGGAGTTCTCGCGCGAATGCGAGATCGACGGGCTTTTGCTACCGGTGGATGGCGGGTTAAAGAAGGAATTTGGTAGGTTGCGCATGCGTAGCGGTATCTGCAGCGGTCGCTTGGAATCAGGCTTTAAGACAGTGTCGAACAGCGCTTGCAGATCGGATTCGGAGTTTCGATCGACCGTAAGAACGAGATTCTTGGTCACCTGGTCCACATCCTGGTTGAGCGCCATTTTGGATCACACGTTTCTTACGTTCGCCCGCTACGTGCTGCGGGTGGCCTGCCGATCGACACTGTACGAGACTCGGTTCTCCTCGTCGTCGATTCCCACCTCTCCGACCGATCGGCTCGCCCGCCCTACCTGCGTAGACTCGTGACGAATGCGAGAACACAGGAAGCGCGACCCGAGAAAAAGGAGAGACAGAGAGAGAAAGATGTGCGCGCGCTCTCTCTCTCTCTCCCTTCGTGTTCCTTCAAAAGATCTTGCCTGCGCTCGGCAGTAGCACTCACTGGCAGGTAGATGGTGTGTGTAAAATGATCCGGTTGCCGAGACGACGAGATGATTTCAGAAAAGCGCCTGTGGAGTGTGATATGCGTACACACACATTCGAAGGAACGTCCTCCGCGACTCACAAGTCTTGTTGCTCTTTACTCCACCTTCTTCGTTTCTCGAGCACGTCACTGCAAAGATGCGGCTGACGACATTAACAGGCACAGGGAAGACGATGCAAAGCACAAAAGCTAATACACAAAAAAACAAACTGTCAGATTGTAGCACCGCGCGTCAGACGTAATCGCGACTGTTCTTACTTTTTGTCCGTGAGAGACGGCCGACGAATGACGAGGATCGGTCATTAAAGCACTTTGAGGAAGTCGCGACGCGACGCGCCACGGTGCCGTCGCGCTACCAATGCGGCGGCACAAGAAGAGAAGCGGAGTGAGAAGTGACGACGGGAACGCGGGCGAGCGGCGGAGAGGGAGGCGAGTCGCACGGGTTTATTCTCTTCTTTGATAATCACAGATCCACCTCGACCTCGCTGTTCGGTCTCCGTGCGGGGACTAGCTGCCTTCGAGTCGCCGACACTGTCGCGCCGTGTTGGTGTTACGTCGTCGACTCCAGTCGATCTGGCAACCTGTGACGCACTAATGAAACACAGGCAGCTCTGGCAACTCTGCGAACGTGCTGGCTTCCCTTTCCCTGTCGGATCACGGACCGAATCGCCGAATACGACAAAGCCAAGCGCTGGCCTGTTGCTCTTTCCTACCACTTAGTGGCTCCGAAGTAGACACGTGGGTGGTGATGGGAATCGAGCAAGCGAGATGTAGAGAGGAAACGCCTAGGCGCGTGTATTCAACGCGTTGGCGCTATATCGCATCGTTCTCTTCTCGCATGTTTCTTCTATTCTATTTTTTTACAGCGCAACATTCGCTTTCACTGTAATTTCAAAAATTCAATTGTTTCCGTACTATTTTCTTACCAATTCAATATGTTACTGTTACTCTCTTTTCGAAATACTGTGTTCAACTTCAATTTCAAAAAATAAAAGTTTGTTCGCGTCGCATGCTCAAACATGCTCCTATTCGCTTTGACGTGCTTTAATAGCAAATTTAATAGCCTGCGCTAGTGCGCACTGAATGCGACTTTTTTTTATTGAAAAAATTTTTAAGTTTTATTGAAGTTTCATTGAGAAAAAGCGCGTTAGAGCGAGTAGGAGCATGCGACGCGAACAAGCCCAATATGAAATAAGTTTATAACCTTAAGTAAATTTCGTCAATTATTTAAATGTGCAAAAATAAATCAATAGAAATCGGAAAAGACAGCGACATTACACAACACACGATTCGTTAATTATTTCAAAATAGAATACATACCATTTGCGGTAAGTTGACGAGTGCAAGATTCGCTTTTAGATAATATAATTAGAAAAAGCGACAGAGTTTGACTCGAATGGCGACATGGTATGTTCTGGAACTGATTTGTGATTTAAACTATATCGAAGATCGATTATGATTCTCGAAGCTCATTAGGACTATCAGCGCACCTTCAGTCGTCAACATGAAGTAGTCCACTTGTAGAGGAGCCAATCACCTCGTATGTACATGTTAAGCCGGTATTACACTACAGATTGAGGCTCGGCTCACGGTTACAAATTGACCAATCAGATCGAAGTAGTTTGTTCAATTATTGGTCGACTTGCAATCATCAACCTAATTCAGTCCGTACCTGTAGTGTAATACGGACTTTAGCGATTTTTTCTCTTGTCAATTTTGATTGGTCAAAGCAAAAGTTCATTGCAACTGCCAGTACCGGTCAATTTAAAATAATAAATATAACCTTGCAAAACTTTGACCTACCAAAAACATATACGATTACTGAGCATACACATTAATCTAAGCATAAAAAAAAAGAAATCGGAGTACTAAGCTGAAGATACATAAAAAATGAATAAAAAACATCCGGAATTAAATGGTGAGAATGTGAATAATACGATTGAGTACAATCTGGAAAAAAGTTTTGAAGGTCAAGATGATAATAAAAAGCTGAAGTATCAGATTGAAGACTATCGGCAACAATTACATGTTCTACAGCTCAAACTCGAAACTTGCCAAACGATTGGGAAAGACCTTCAAGGTGTCAACGAAGAATTAGAAATATCGCTTGCGCAATGCAAACAAGAAACAGAGAAAATACTTCTCAAAAAAGAAAAAGAGTAAGATTTATTATTTCCTTGTGTGATATTTGCTTTATATATTATCATGTAATGTTATGTCACTATAATCATATTATAAAGCTGTTGTTTTTATATATTATAGGTATCGAGTAGAAAAAGAAGAATATGAAAAACAGATTGCAGATTTACAAACAAACATTGTAGAAAATAAGCAAGAAATCCTTGAGCTGACTAAAGAACTAAAAAAATACAAAGATCTTATATCTGAACGATCATATAATCTTATTCCTTCAGAAGATGCTTTATCACCATACAAAGAACAAATTGCAGAACTTGCTATACTTCTTGAAAAAGAAGGAGAAAAAGGACAGCAATTGGAGGAAAGACTAGCAAATACGGAAACTCATTGTCAAGAGCTCAGAAATATTTTGGAGGTAAGACATAAACTTATTGACTATATCACTTAAAGCTTATCATAAACGTACTTCCCAATAGATAACAAAAGAACAATTGGCAGAAAAGAACGAAGCATTAGAGAGAACACGAGAGGAATTAGCTGAGAATCGCATGGAATTGGAATCATTAAAAATTACTCCAGCTAGCGATACATGTAAAGGTAAAAATTAATATTTAACCCTTACTATTTGATTGCTCATAAAATGGTTTCATTTGAAAAACTTTTCAGGCAATTCTTTGTTTGCCGAAGTTGAAGATCGTCGGAAATTGTTATTAGATCAATTGAAAGCACTTCAGAGCAAGAACATTGATATAAAACGGACATTAAATATGAAAATAAATGAAGTCAAATTGTTGAGAGCAGAGAAGAATGCTATGATTAGAAAATGGGAAACTGATGCAATCGATACACTACAGGAAAAATCAGATCTATTGAATAATTATAAAAGTAGAATCGCTGATCTTGAGAATAAATTAAAAGTTGAAAGAAAGAAAACTAATCAAGAGACAGAAATTCCATTAACAGATGATAGTTTTAAGTAAGCTAAAGCTCTTTTCTGTACATTCACATATATTTTTAGTTCAATAATTCAATTCTTTGTGGTAACACTCAAGAATATAAATGTAAATTTTTAGTTACGCTCAGTCGTTATTAGCTGCAAAGAGAAAAGATCTTGAGCAGTTGAACGAAATGGTTGAGAAACAGGCTATGCAGATGTTAGCGCAGGAAGAAGCAAACCACCATATTTCGATACAGCTTCGATATTGGCGATCTAAAGCGATGTCTTTAGAGGCAAGTATTTGAAAAACTTTAGAAAGAAATAACATGATTCACTAAGATTTTTAAAATAATTTTTTGTGTACTATACAGGCTCAAATCATGGCTATAAAGACACAATTAAAAACGGATAATAAAACAGATAATGAAATGCTGCTGGAAGCTATTGAAAATTGTACAATTTCTAATAACACAGATTTTGAAAAGTTGTGCGGTGATTCCAAATCAACAGCATCTGATATTCAGCTCACATCGAACAATAATATATCTCATCAAAATGCATCGAATACATCAGAAAAATCATTCGTAGATACATGTGTGGATGAACAGCAGAAAGAAATTGGTGAAAAACTCGTACGGTTCGCTGTGGATACTAAAGATACAGAGAAAAAACCTTTGAAAAAACAACTAAAAACACAAGATTATGCTATTATAACAATCACGAATGACTTCTGATTATAATAATCGTTTTCTTATTGTAATATTTTATAAAATTAAATGTGAAAATTTTATACTTTATATTTAAGAATAAAATCTATTTTTTACATGTTTTGTATATGAAAAAATAAAGCTATTATAAAAACAAAAATGAGTTTTCAAAATCACGTTTTCAATTTTTTTATTCGATATATATACTTTTTCCTCTTTTCCTTTCTTTCGACATACATAGAATTTTCCGATAGAAGTATTCCGTTGTTTTTTTATGGTGCTTACAGCAACGACTTTTAATTGGCTATTCTCACAAAGTTCTCTAGAAAACTCTATCCAATAACCAATCAACATAAAGTCTTTGTTGTATTATGAAAACCTAGCAGCATATTTACAGTCTACAAAGTTTTTATATTCATTGGTGCGCATTGATGTGTTTGCAAAACTTTCAAACGTTTCTCTTGAATTTGTAAGATCAATTTTTTATTAACAATCACAAAATAAATTTTTATCTTTATTTAACTATATAGTGTAATATACTATGTAATTCACATAGAAGAACATAAAAAAGCTTTCTGTTACGCGTTATTTAATTTCGAGTTTTTACGTTTTATCTGAAAGTGAGAGACGAAAAAGTGACGACGACTTTTTGTTATGTCTGTTCTTTATAATTTTGGTCCAACATAGTATGTAAAATAAAACAATGGAATCTTTGAAAAGAGGACCTGATGAAGAGCTGATAATATATGAACCAGTTCTACTTGGAATCAATAATCAAGATTCTATACGTATTGATAAAGATGAGGTAAGGAATACAATGTTTTATATCACGTTCTGATAATTTATATCTGTTTCTGTTATAACCGTTTTTATTTTTCTATTCGTAAACAGTTTAAAATTGGTCGTGCAAGGGATAATGATGAAATTATACTAGATGTTACAATATCTAGAAGACACTGTGTCTTCAAGTGCGAAGGTTATAATGAATGGGCAATTAAAGATTTAAGCTCTTCTGCAACATATGTTAACAATGTTATCATTCCTTCTGGAGTAACACATAAAGTTAATCCTGGTGATATCATACAATTTAGTCCTAATGAGACTTTTAGATATCAGTTCACACTTGCTCATAAAGAACATTGTATTAAGAAACCTCGTATAGATGAAAAAATACTTGACACTGTTCTCAGCAAGCAGAAAACATTTTCAGAGTTCCAAGAATGTCAAAGAAAGGAGCTCAGAGGTCAGCTTGAAATAAAACAGAAGGAGCAAGAAGAATTAAAACATCAATTAGAAGATCTACTGTCACAACAAACTGTTGCTAATGATGATAGAGAAAATTTGCTGCGGCAAATTGAAGCATTAGAAAGCAAAATAGAAACAGGTAATGCTCAAGAACAACATTTGCAGAATATGTATTCTGAGTTGTTAGAAAAATTAGAAAATGAAAGGCTTCAATTCGAGACAAGAATAAACGATGAGAAGCAGAAGTGGCAAGAAGCATTAAATATGAGTAAACAAGAAAAAGAAATGTTAGAAGTAAAAATGAAAGAAAAAATGGAAAAATGGAGGGAAGAGCAACAAGCAGAATGGAAAAGTATGATGGAAAATAAGATGAAAGAAGAAAAAGATATTCAGGCCCAATTATTGAATGAGAAGAATAAGTTAGAAGAGAAATTAAAAGAAACAGAAAGAGCTTTGAAAGAACAAGAAGCAAAAGCAGAAACTTCACAGGCAGCTTTGAACAGTATGTTTCTTTGCTTTAAATTTTTGAATTAAGGATTTAACCATAAGTTTTATTAATAAGTTTTTTTATTCACTTTTTTCAGTAAATACAGCATCTGAAGTTGCTGCTGCAGGAAACAACTGTATACTTGTAGAATTTGTCAATATTGATCCATCATCAGAGTTACAAGTAATAGATACGATAGATCTGACTGAATTCAGTCAGGATACAAATATGGAAAGTAACATGAAAGAAAACGTTCTTGAGAAAGTTAGCGGCATTATGGACGATCAGTTGACATGTAGCATATGTTCAGAATTATTTGTAAAAGCGTCAACATTAAATTGTACTCATACATTCTGCCGCCACTGCATAAGCCAATGGTACAAAAAGCGAAGAGATTGTCCTGTTTGTAGAAAACCAATAATATCAATGAATACGTCATTAGCTTTAGACAATTTTATCGAAAGTATGATAGAGAACTTGCCTACTGACCTAAAAAACAGAAGAAAAGAACTTGTGCAAGAAAGAAAAGGTAAGATGCTTTCATAGAAAATTTAAGCTCTAAGTGCTTTTTTACAATAGTATAAATATAAATATATTACAATAATTGTGTAATTCTAATTTGCGCCTAATTTGTGTAGTTTTCTAATACTATTGTAATATTTTTTAGCACTCGAAAACAACAAAACGTTATTAACGTACAAGAAACGTTATTAAATGCAACAATCTCAAGAAGAAAAAAAAGAATAGTATTTTATTATAATATTTACATTTGTTAGTCACAAAAAATATTTGATGTGTTAATAATTAACATTCTATATATCATATGGATGTATATATATATATATATGATATACTTTTTTTCAAAACTCATATTAAAATATTGGAAGTTTTATTTTTGTATGGAATCTTAGAATTTTTTTTCATTTGTTTTTACCTTTCATTATAAAATGTATGATAAATGTATAATAAAGTTTTTTTTGATAAATTATTATCTTGTTTCTTCTTGGACACGATATAAGTAAAAAAAAGAAAAAGAGATACTGTTTTACTACAGTTACTCATAACTCTTGAGATCACGGACTCTCGAGTGCGTCCTCTTACATTTTGTAAGTTGATTCTGCGCAAAAGGAATATAACCTAAAACGCGTGTCAAGCATGAAGATCAATGATCATCACTGATTATTGTTTACACGACCATTTGAAGACTAGAAGATATTGTGACAGTCAAAATGCACAGTGCATATCATCGTATTACTTATTTTCAGATATACAGATATATTAGTTCATCTAATACGCACTTGAAATTTTCCAGAGAAACTAGATTTATGAAAAAACTACTGCTTGGTAACAAATTGAAAAGGTTAAGCACAAGTTTCTTGCAACAAGCACGTAAATGCTTGTTTATATTATAGTTTTTTGTTAAATGTTCGTTTTTGCATTCCAGGAAATGGTACAATTTGAATGCAGATTTACGCAATATCAAAAATATTAATTCGACCAATAAATCTATTTCTATGCACACAGTACGCAGAATGACCATTCGTGATAAACTTTTTATGAAGCATATAACAGACTTGATATCAATGGGAGAAATATCTGACATCTTAAGCAAAAACATAGAAGTTACTCATGTAAAAATAACCGCAGACTTTAAGTATGTAAATGTGTTTTGGATACCCAGTGAAGAATTTGCTCCCAGTGAAGAAACATTGCAAAAATGTGCCAATATTATTCGCCAAAGACTTTCTGAGCTTCGTGTTATTGGAGTAATACCACCTATCCAATTTGTTAGAAATATGCAGTATTCAATAATGGAAGAAGTAGAGAAAAAATTGAAAGCACTAGCTTTGGAACAAGAAATTGATCCTTTGCTATGTTCTGAACAATCACAATTGTTTTTTTCAAATACAGTTGATCAAGCTTTACATGAAGAAGCAGATCTAAATTATCATTTTGAGATAGATCAAGCTCAGGCAGAATTACCTGTAATGAGACATGACGTTTTAGGATTGGATCATTACAAAATTATGTCAAGGGTAATTTTTTGAATTTTTATTCCATTTGTTTTTTAAGATAAAGATATAAAAACTGTTCTGTGTTAATACTTGCAGATTACTGCTTCGTTATCTAAATCAAAGAAAGCTGTACAGAGACGAATGTTGGATATAAGTACTAGCGCAGATAATAGCTCTGGCGATATTTTGAGTTCCAGAATTCCCAATATTTTAACAAAGCAAGAGCAACAAAAAATGTTCTCTGAATTTCTAAGGAAAAAAAGAATAGAAGAAAAACACAGAAATCGTGCAAAACGTTTAGAAGAACAGAAATTACTATATAATTATGAAGAAACAGAGCCTGAGTATGAGGAAGATCATGAAGAAGGTTACAAAGAAGATTACAATAGTGATGTATAATGTAGCAAATTTACGCCACAAAATATAATCCCAAAACTTGATTTCTGTTCTTTCTTTCTGAACGGTTTTATTTATGTAAATAACATACTAATACTTCATACATTTGTATGGACTTTCTATTTGTACAATAAATAACTTATTAATGATAATTGATAAATTGTACAATAATAATAAATTATGTTGTACATATAAAAGAAAAAAATTCTTGCTAACTCGTGCAAGTTTGAAATGATTAATAAGAATAGCAAAGACTAGTTAGTTAATATTAGAGATATAACCTGTTCATAAACTTAAAATTGTACATGTCATTATTTTATATTTTATACACGCTTTGTGTGTGCTCTTTCCAATTTTTATAAATTTGTCTTATAGTACATAACTTTTTAATCACGTATTAAGATTCCTTAATAGTCCCGCAGCCTTTTGTTTCGATTGCGGTAACTTGAGGAGCAGCAATCTTAGGCATATATTTTTCCTCGTTTTTGATATCAAAATCTAAAATGATTACGGGACTACCGAAAATTCTTAACACATTGCCGACGGTTGCTCGGCAAACGCATATTTTATACAAACAAGAATTCTCGTTTTCCTGTGCAATATATTAAGATATGAATCTTACTTGTAAAGCAAGATCATTGTTATTCTTTTAGTTCTTTCCGCAGATTTGCGGAATGCACCATCATAATAATTTTTAAACGCAAAATATCCTGCGCGTATTTTTTTAATATTTAGAATATCATATAAAACTCGCACGTATTAGTTTAACATTTACTTTTTTAATATTGTGATACACTGCACGACGTTGCTATTTTACAGCATGAAAAAAGAGTTCAAACATTAATATTCTTTACACGTTTATATCTTTGTACACAAATTCTCTAGTATATTACAACATGTTCTTACCACATAGTTCTTTGTACCGAATCAATAAAACTGGAATGTCCCGTTCCTCGAGAATATTTCATTCTTGATTTTAACTTGCGATCAATTTCGACATTTCCAGTCTTATTTTTTCGACTCTTGTTCTTTAAGCGAAAACCTTTGTTTTGTGTTCGGTAAAGTTACATTTATCTCTTCATCACTTACGGATTTATTGTATGAACGTAAGTTTGATGAAGTTAAATGAGGTATCGAGTCACTTAAAGCACATGCTTCCTGCACATATTTATTAAAAGTATCACTTTTGTCTGCATAAACGTGATGCCCGGCTCCAGAAATCACCTGCAACATAACTTATCTGTTTGTAACTTATCTTTGTTTTAATTATAAAAAGTTAATTTGTTTTGAGTTTACATTAATTTTTGTACCTGAACATTAACATAAGATGAAGATCGAGACTGTCTTATCGTTTCGCCGGCTGAATTATCGACCCATGATCTACTCCCATACAACAACGTAATAGGTATCTCATTGTTTAATTTGTCCATTCGTCTAACAATAGGATTTTTTGCCCATCCAAAACCATGCATCATCGCGTGAAACGCACTTTCACCTCTTTTGATCAAATATATGTTTAAGCATTTAAATAACGTTTTTATTCTTACATTGAGGAAGAAATGATTAATTTAAAAACTTACGATGGCGTTTGTACATTGCACTGATGTATATATTGCGAAATTATTGCAGTATCATCTTTCAACACAGGAGTAAATTTTTTCACTATATCGGGTCTTGTCTTCTCAATGAGCCACTGTCCTAAACAAAAATAAATAAAATAATTTAATATAATTTGCAATAAATACTTATTCACTTATTTAATCAATATGAATTGTGGACTGCAATTAAATAAAAATATGAAAAAAACGTATCGATAAAGGAATACTCACCAAATGGTCCTGCAACTCTGACTGCCCATAACGGATTCAAAGGCTGCACTGCAAACGCTATAGCTTTAACCCAAAATGGTATGTGTGCTCTTGCAACAGAATCAGGAGGTTTCTCAGGAAAACCCCATGGATCAGCTAGTATAAGATGTTTTACTCTTTCTGGATATTGCATCGCGTAAGATGCCGCGAGAAAACCGCCCATTGAGTGGCCCAGTAATACAAACTTTTCCAGTTGCATTTCTCGTCTCCATTCTTCCACAGAGCGCACTAACTGCTCCTCAGCCTTTTGTGCTTCGTTACTGAAAACAGGTCTACTACTCCTACCAAATCCTAAGAATGAATAGAAGTATTTATTAAATATATGTGCACAAACAAACAAACGAACAAAAACACACACACACACACACACACATGCGCGCACATGGTCAAAAATACATAAGTCGAAGTAGAGGGATACTTATATACATTTAAAAGATAAAAAAATAGGGAAAACACAACAGATATATAGATATACAAACAATGTATATATTCATATGCAATTACAAAGTTCACATAACACTTAGTCATAGAGATATGAATCATATGTTGTCAAGTGGATTTCACAGAACAAATGAGAATATCAGAAATTATAGAATACTCTCTTTAATTAAAATATTTAAAACATTTAAAAATTTTAATAATTAAAATTAGAATAATTAAAACTCTATTTACCTAACAAGTCTATGGCATATACTGGTCTCTGAGATGCAAGCGCATCTAGATTTAAACACCATAATGCTACTCCAGCTCCTAAGCCATGTAATAAAACAATAGGAGTCTTTGGTGATTCTTCATTCAACGAAATAGTCCAAATTTTATCGGCTGGTCCCACTACTGGCCCAATATCCACATACCATCCTCTATATGCAGTTTTTAAACCTATAGCAGTTTATTTTTAATATAGATACAAGTTTACATAAATTTAAATCAAAAATAATTATAACAAAAAAAATAAAGAGTAAACAGAACTAATAAAAATAAATTTCAGTTTAAAACTTATTTTTTTATTTTACTTACATGACAAAATTTTCTTTTCTGCAGCACGTAACATGGTTGAAGACGACCCAGACCAGCTAAACCATCCCCAAACCCAGCTGCTATTTTGATAATTCAAAAAACATTTATTTTTGTTTTTTTTTTTTTTTTTATATGTTCACAGATATCCTAAAGATATTAGGATTCTATTCACAGTAATAGTTTGAGTATATACAATTAAAAACTTTAAATTGATCACACATCGATATTCTCAAATCATTGTCATGCACCAACATAAATAAACGCTGTATGTGTATTAATAACTGTTATATCATAGACTTAAATTATTACGTTCCTACCCGCGCTCATTTATCTATGGTTGCATTATTTATAGCCACGTGGTTGCAAGAACTTAGACAGCAAAATGGCCTTGAACAATAGATTACCTAGTAACTTAAATCTTCTAAATCGACATAATTTTAAACACTATTAGGAAATTTATGTACTTGTATCAATGTTTAAAAATCATTGTCTATTATTTGTGTTACATATATAAACTGTGTTGCATATAAATAAAACTTATTTTATAAAATATGTATAGAAGAAAAGCTAGACGAGAGACTTCTTGCATGATACGCAAAATGATTCTTGTCGCCAAAATGACGTAACGTTACAATGACAATGCGATAGTCGCATTTGAAATTACACATAATTGACATATATACAGATCAATGACCGGATTTGTCGCGAATCTTTTCGATCGTCGATTAATTTTCCAAATCTTACCTTCTTGCCTGAACGATTTCATGATCCGCCATCATCTCAGCACAAAGACGATGGTGGACTCTACAGTTGTTTCGCCGTCAATGGTTCTGTTTGTCGCAACTCGCAACGCGGAAATACGTTCATATAGCTCGACACGCGATAGATATAGACATATACTACAACGATACTATTATCTTGCGTAAGCTTGTGAATGTATGTACATAATATACATACATATATATTATACTTTTCAAGTGGTGGGTGGTGGATAGTGGTGGAATACCGTGTGACGGAAGGAATCAGCTGATATTGAATCAGGCCAAGTCACAAACATCTATGCACTAAACTTGAAACACTGCTATTTGTATGTACCTTTAACTTGTCCCCAAAAGATTAAACTATGAAACTTTGCGCATGCGCAATCCGAAGGTCTATCGGAAGAAGCTACATACATATATATGTATACAAACATGATCTAAATCATATTGCATCGCAAGAATGATCATGATTCACAATAATGAAGTGTACAATAAAAAAACTTATTATATAATTTTTATACATTTATAAATTCTTTAATTATAATTAATTTTAAAAAATAGATTTTGATGTTAAAATATACATTATGGCATTCCTATACATAATAAATTTATTATGGTAAAAAAATATAAAATGTCTATTTGTTATTTTATATTGATACAAATTCTCCGATAACGAACTCCGGGTCAGTTTTTACTTAACTACCATAACAAAGATTTTCCTTCAGAATCTGTCGAAGGACTAAAGAGTCTTAAAATAAAACAGATGCTAACTTGAATTTAAATCGTCTTTGTTTTTAGCAGTGAGCTCAAAGATCATATCTCGCATGCGACTTAATTCTGTTAATTCTAATTTCATTCTTTGAATATTTCCCTCTTTTTCCGATACGGTTTGTTGATATGTCTGTAGCATTTGTGTCATTTGTTGAATTTCTTGCTTTAATGCAGATATATCGTTTTGATATGTTACTATTTCTGTACTCTTGTTCTCTATAATCTATAACATATAAAAAAATATTTGTATAAAACAGTTTTCATCTAATATGTAAAAAATATGTAATACCAGAATTATACCTGTTCCTTCTTGCTGAGAGAATCTTTCATTTTTTGCAAGAGTTTACTTAATTCGTGATTCTTATTGGTCATATCTACAACCTTTGCATCAGCAGTTAAACGTTCATTATCTAACTCTTGGACTTTCTTACTCAATATATCATTCTTATTATTACTGGCTTCTAATTCTTGTGTACATTGTATCAGCTTCTCATTCAAGTTTTCTAACGTTGCCGATTTTTCTACTACAATTTTTCTCAATGACTCATTCTCCTAAAAGTATGCAATCAAAATATATGAAAACTGCTATTATAATAACGTTTATTATAATTGCATAATTACATAGTCAATATCAACCTGTTTTTTCACGAGAAGTGCTTTCTTAGATTTTTCTTCCATCTCATTAAGCTTTTCCATTAATGTAGATTTTTCAGCTCTTGTTCCTTCCAAACACTGTTGAGTATCAAACAATAATTGATGTAATCTACTAGACTCAGCTACTACTTGTGCTAATCTATGTTGAAGACTAGTAGCGTGATTATTCGCTGCTTCTAAACTTGATTGCATTGCTCTTTCGGAATGTCTCATTGCTGCTAACTAATAAAGGTAATTGAGATACATAATTATATTGCGCGAACTAAAGTATATATATATATATATGTATAAATATTTGTGCGCGCGCGCACGCGCATGTGTACATGTAAAAAAAACATACGTAAACGTGTACCTTATATTCGTATAATTCCATTACTGCGGATGTCGGAAGATCACTTATCTGATTGGATTCAAAAGCTGATTTAAGTTTAGCTAAAAATATATCGAGACGCTCTTCTTGTACAACGGAAAATAATGGCGCCATTTCGTGTCTATTATAATTTAATGATGTTTTATTTACGATTTCCAACACGTTGCTATTAGTACTCTGAACTAATACTAATGGTTCCAACTCTTTCATACACGATGCCACTGCGGAAACACTAGAAATAAAAATATAGTAAGTTTGTATATTTTGAATTCAAATAGACATTACATCAAGTAAAACAATTACCATTCTTGCGGAAATCCAATCGACGATGTTAATTGCAAGACTTTTTGTTTTACTTCTCCATCACCGGTAAATAATGCTAACGCCATTATTATTTGCACCTGTTTCTTGCTAAGCAATTCAGAATACAATGTCAGCCAGTTGGAATGGTTCGCCGCCAAATCTGCTGTCAAAGCTAATGCATGAATGTACAGATTGGTAGACACGTTCTGCAAAATTAAAAATCTACTGTCAATATAATTCTAATTTGTTTTGAACGTTATATAATACGAGTAATAATACTTGGATAAAATTTCCGATCCAATCTCCAGTGGCAGAGAATTCGTTATCTAACAGATGACTAAACAATTTACGCATCGCATGTTCATTAAAAGATTGCATAATCTTTTTTTTAAGTGCCGGAGTTTTGATCATTTCTTGAAACAGTTGCATCAATTCAGCTTGTCTCGTTTCCGTTTCTACAGTTTGATTTCCATTATCGTCGTTTTCCGGATTTGTTATGAGCATAAGGACAGATGGATCTATCTCTGTTAAAACTTCGGCGGAAGTTTTAGTACGACGAGAATCGATTAATACGGTTCGTATTAGCGCTAAAGCTTTAGAGCACACCTATATATTTTTCGAGAGAAATTTTTATTAAAACATTAATTCATTATTAACATTTAAGTGTTAATCATATAATACATATAATAGAAATTGCATACTTGTTCCACGGGTACCCATGTCATAGCTGATTTTATACAAGCAGGATACAGAGGCGTTAAGGCAGTTACTTTCAGCTTCACCAACAATAGTAAGAATTCCATCATCAGAGCAACGCACTCTGGATCTGTATTTTCTTCCAAAGTTGCTAATATATTTTGCACGTCATTGCCATAACTAATACATCCCCCCAAAACATAATATCCTTATGCATTATTATGTAACACATAAATCAATTGAATAAACTTACTTTGAATACGTAAGCAGCACATTTCGAGAATGTTCGTTTTGCCCAACATCGTTAAAAAAGTCAATAATATGTCTTAATAATAAAACATCTTTTTGTATCATTGCTGTTTTGAGATTGGTAAAAGTCAATGATGCAAAGTCCATGATATATTTCTCGGAAATGTTTGTATTTGTAGGCTCCAATATAATCAATAACTTGCAACATTGTACACTAGTACTGACATGATCTTGGAGTTTCAACAATGTTCTAATAAATGCTTTAGTATTGATGGTTCGCATCAAAGTGTAGACTGCTGGAAGATTTTTGTAACATAGATTTACCAGCACTCCCAAGGATAGAGCAATAATTTCTTCCTCTTTTGCTTGAACCACCCACTGAGTCAATGTAGAAATTAAATATGGAAGATGAGCTTCTTGCCATGATATTTTAATTCCATATGTTAATTCTTGTAATAATTTTAATACTCTTATTCTTTTCTCACTTGTCAGATTTGCCTAAATGTGATCAATCAAAAAGAATAAACATATAACAACAGTATATGACAGTATATTACAATTTTTCATACCTCTAGTAATCTTGCCAATAAAGGTGCAAATTTGTACGTATGAATGAGTGATTGTCTAGAGGAAATATTCCGGCAAGCATTTTGTAAAACATCCACAGCACTCCAGATTAAGGTGGATCGTGATCCAAAAGAGTTCATAAGTTCATACAGGCTTACATAGAATTCTGCAGCTATAGTAGTGCCAGGATCAAATATACTCAGATCTAATGATGCACTTATCACCTTAAAGACAATGACATGTAACATAAAATAATATATCTTATTTGCAACAGTTTTCTACAAAGTAATTGCAATATAAATCATTAAACAGAGTAGCTCTTACGAAACTTTTCAGAAACAATTCGGAATAATTATTGTCATTTTTTCCATTTCCTTGTTTTCCAAGGGAGAAACAAAATACAACAAAATCAAAATTCATTCTAAAATAATTTCGTAATAGATACCCAGATAAGCATAATGTCATTCTCATCTCATAATTTACCCCGAGACTTCTTTGTATTGCAGATATAGCGCTTTCGCTAGGATGCTTGTTGTACTCCAAAGCTGCTGAAATAAATGCTCTGATGTGTTGATACTTCTCCATTGTGTTCGTAATAATGCTTTCGAAAAAGATTTAAAATCGCTTGAAATCGCTCCACTCGCTTGTCAATGCATCGATATCTTTCGAAAATTTATTACTGAGAATATACACATAGAAATTACACATGTCCTTAGAGTTTAGTTGTAACGGAGATTCATTATTCAGCGAAAGTGGTTTGGTGTTGCAACAGTTACCGAAAGTATTAGGTTGAACAGAAATCATAGCACATCAAAGAACACATTGTAGACATTAATGTTGTTGATACGCGCCTTTCTTGGACCCACAAATTCCCAAGCAAAAGTTCAAACCAAACGCCTATTTTTAAACAAACCGACTTGATTCAAATCCAACCAATTGCGTCTGGCTGCGTTCTGAAACTCACTGTCGAAAGCAGTAAGTAAATTAACCAATCACAGGCACGCATTAAGCTCGTTTTACATTAAACATAGGTTGCAGGAAGTTGACCAATCACTGCGAACTCGACTTAAATCTTTACGTATGGCGAGTTTCTATAGAAACATTTCGTAAGTTGGCTTTAGCTACATGAAAACACTGCCGCAACTACCATAAGCCATCGTGTTCAAACGTGTTCACATTGGCTCCTATTTGTCCGTAGTGGTCGCTTGATCGGTACGTGCACGTTCGTGTAAACGCGGAGAGAGAAAACCAAGTCGAGGAAGATACATATAGTTGGCTGAGACTTGCAAACACGCTGGGATTTTGCGTGCTCGATCCCGTGAACCTGGGAAATCAAACGGTGATCGTTTGCATCGCGTGACTTCCGCAGAAATACGCCGCACAGCTGAACGAACGAACCGAAAAGTGACGCAGCACCGTATGCATCGCGCGTGTCGGTAATCTTTTCTTTCTCTCTCTCTCTCTCACACACACACTCACTCTTTTCCCCTCTCTTTCTCTCTGTCTCTCCCTCTCCACGGTGTGTCAAACTTCCGACTGCTCGTTGTCGACGTTTCTGTCGTTCGTGTTCGTCGATATAGGTTACGAAAAGGGAACTCGAAGGGTTGAACCCGTGCTGGTGTGTAAGACGACGTTTTTTTTCACGGCGACTACATCTCCGATAGCTATTGCGTAGCTCGTTCTCGCCGTATGCAAACAACGGAGCGAGAGAACAGTTAGCGAGAGCGAGAGGAAATCAAAGTGCGAGTAATTGTCCGGGAATCGCGGATTGGTTCGAAGAAGAAGGAACCGAGAGAGAGAAGAGTGCTTCTGAGTTGCGTGCGTGTTTTGTGTACTACTCCTCAGTTCGGGAGCTGTCATAAATGTACACGTTCTACGTAGATTGCGCGATCTATGCTCGGTCAACGGGCCGATCTATCGATGGCAAGTGCTGATCGTGCTTGAACGCTTGCGGCGGTAAATCGTCGACGTTTACTCGTCACATCATCATCACCACCACCGTCGCGCGGCGTTTTTTACGTTGCGCCTGTGTCATCGGCGTCGTCATTGTCGACGTCTTCCGAGAAGCCAGCGCGGCGTATCTATCTAGACGGCGAACCTTTCAACAAGAAGCAGGTTAAGCATACTTTCGACTTGATGATTTCTCCATTCTCTGGCAGGTGTCCATCTCGAGAACACGCGAGAGCGAACGAGCGAGCGAGCGAGCGAGCGAGTTGAATGAGATAAAGAACGGATTGCTAAATTGTAAATCAGTTCGTACGAACAGGAGGAAGATGTTAATGTCATATCTACATAAGAGACGAGAGAGCGAGAGCGCGTGCCGTGTGTACTGACACCGACGCGTTTCTCTCAAAACAGCCGGAAGATTTGCCCGACGTTTTCGAAGAGTGAACAGATAGTTCGGATGTTGCTGACGTTTCAATGAAAACGGGCGGTGACAAGTGCTCAGGGCTGTAACAATCGTGGCGCATTCGTTCACTCCCTTTATTCATCTCTTTATTCTCCTCTCTCTCTCTCTCTCTGTCTCTCTTTCTCTGACTTGTTCGTTTGCTCGTTCTCTCTTTCTTTCCCTGCGATCTTTTTCTGCTATCTCGCATCATCTATCTTTGTCTCTCCCTCTCATTTGCACACATACGATGCAAAGGCGCTTGCGCACGCATACATACACACGTATGCACTGGCTTTCTGGTCTTGTTCCTTTTCTACGTCAACGGATCGTTTTAACGGTTTCTCGCGATTTTTCGATAATGTCCTGTCTGCCCAAGGTCCGAGAGGTGTTGTCGGTGACGTGGATGTAATCCTTCCGCGAGAGGAAGGTTTTTCTTTCAACTCGCGAGTCCGTACAACAGTACGTACATAGAACACGCGAGCGCGCTCTCATCGGTTCTTCCCACGAGTGGTACATACACGAATCTCGTGATTTGTCGTAAAAAAACGTCGAACTTGGTGCATCGCTCCTGTTCGTGACAGCTGCTCCTGTGCTCGCTCTTTTTCGCTCGAGTCGTCTCCCGAACTTTAACGAAAAGAAAGTAATGCGGAAAGACGTATTTGACGACGTTAGCGCGGGGACTAATTGGATAATGTGATTAACAGTGCCGGATCTTAATGGGCTAAAAGAGAGCCGATATTTGTTTTCCAAATAAGTTAGCTACCTTTGACTTTTATTGCGGTGCTTGTAAGTAATCATTGGTTCTCTCACAATATCAGATTCATCGTGCCAGTTGAAAGTCGATCACACCAGCATCGAGATCACTCCAGAGACTCGACACCGTTCATCATATTTTACTTCGAGAGATCGCGTCTTTTTCTATTTCTCACGCAAAATTTTTCCTACTTCAAGAATTTCTTTTTTTTATTTTGATACCATTCCGTCCGTCATTCTTTACAATCTTTGTTTTTCAAGACAGTCTTATCTTGTCACTTGCCGAGTGTGCATTCGTGTTTTCTTAATAAAATTTATCTTTCGGAAAGAGATGCAAAATGTCTTCTCTTAAAGAATTCTCTGCTCCTTGTATGTTTTTGTAATCATTTTTTTATATATATATATAAATGTATATATATGGTCACTTTAATTGCATTAATTTTTGTTTTTTATTCGTATCTTTTGTTATATTTTTTAATTGCATCAATTTTAATGAACATGTATGTGTTTGTAAATTTTGTGCAATCTAAGAACATTTATTAATTAAGTGCATACGTGTAGAATGTCTTATCTGTCACACACATGATTTCAGTGTAAATAGTCATTTATCTGTTGAATTAAGCTCTAATGAGCAAAGCGACACTTGGAAACTAAAATCGTACTAGAATAATTTCTTACATAAGAAATTTTCATTTATTTTTATTAAATACTTGTGTGAAATAATTGTTGCTAGATTGTATATAAATGTATTATTTTTTATTTTTTTGTAATTTTTTTATAAGTATAATAAATTATAAAAATACAATTAATAACAATTATATTGACCATAACAATACATAAATAAGTAATAGTAGTAATGAGTCAGTTGATAAAGTTGTTATATTGTTCAAGGAACGATTTATTTTCTTTATAGGAACTGATCATGGCGAATCGGGGTACGGCTCAAAGGCCAAATGGATCAACACAAGGAAAAATTTGTCAGTTTAAACTAGTTTTACTTGGTGAATCGGCAGTTGGAAAGTCAAGCCTTGTTTTAAGGTTTGTCAAAGGACAGTTTCATGAATATCAAGAGAGTACAATTGGCGGTAAGAATATACTATTGTTTATGATTGTTTATTCACTTTTCCATTTAATACTTGTTATTATCATAAAATATTATTTCCAGCTGCATTTTTAACACAAACTGTATGCTTGGATGACACAACAGTAAAATTTGAAATTTGGGATACTGCAGGGCAGGAGCGTTATCATAGTCTTGCGCCCATGTATTATCGTGGTGCACAGGCAGCCATTGTTGTATACGATATAACAAATCAGGTATATAGTTTTTACTGAGATTTATTGAAGTCTGTGACTAAGAGGAACAGAAGAAGATAATATACATAATACAAAACTATATAAATCTCTTATGTTATTTTTCCAGGATACTTTCTCACGTGCCCAAACATGGGTAAAGGAATTGCAACGTCAGGCGAGTCCAAGTATAGTAATAGCATTAGCTGGAAATAAGGCAGATTTGGCAAATAAAAGAGTTGTCGAATATGATGAAGCTCAAACGTATGCAGATGAAAATGGCCTTCTTTTCATGGAAACATCAGCTAAAACAGCAATGAACGTTAACGACATATTTCTTGCAATTGGTAAGTTGCTGTTATATTACTGTCAACGTTACTGTATCATATTATCGTATCTGTAAAGCAATTAAAAATTAATTTGAGAGAAATTAATATATTTAAGTTAAATGAGTATAAATACGTACAGCTGTTCCGAACAGTTTAAAATGATATTTGTACCATATTTGCCAGTTTACATTGATAACATGTACATACAAGCAATCAGAAATATTATTCCATCTTGTATTACGTGTTATCACTATAATACAAAATGTGTGGTAACAGTACTTTTATATTAGCTGATAGTGCATTCTGTTGAGAAATAGAAGCATTTTTTTGAGAAAGCGGGCAAGGTATTTGTAATGTTAATAACCGACATTTTTAGTTTAATTGAGTTCATAATTGTGATTATGTTTTTATTCTCTTTTTACAGCTAAAAAGCTTCCAAAAAATGAACAGTCAGGAAGCGCAAGTACAAGCGGTCAAGGTCGTCGACTAGTCGAGTCAGATGGACAAAAGGCAGCAACCGGCAATTGCTGCAAGTGATTATCTAAATCCGTATGTGTCTCACAATATTCGTATGTCTATTTTTACATTATTTGAATACATGCTGTCTTTAAAATATTAATCGAATTAACGAGAGATATTATTTCACTAATGAAAAGTCAGAAACATTTGATACGCCTAATGAGAATACATTACAAATCAAACACACGTTTAGTGTAACAACATTGTTCACATATTTTTATAACACTATTAGAATATATAGTGAAACAAAAACGTGATCAAAAGAAACAAACGGAGAACGAGGAAATATCATTTTGATATTTTGTAGAATAAATAATTGCACTTTACAATGCTTTTAGCAGATTCTTTTCTTAATATCATGATTTGGGGGTATATTCGAGTAGTTTTTGCAGTTTATATAATAGAATATATTATTTCTTGTTATGTTTAACATTTTTTATATATTCTCAACTTTTTACTTTCTGTTTCATTTGTTTATATTTATTGGAATGTAAACAGAAAAGTAGATAAGAAGACAAAATATTGTGGATTATGTAAAAATAAGAATTCAATAATATAATATATCGATATTAGCTTGTAATTGGTTCTGCACGAGCAAAAAAGTGAACAATGAGATGTATTGACATGCAATAATAGTGAGAAAAATATCAAATTTATTATCTACACAGATAAATGTAATTTATAAATATTGCTACATAATTATCAACAATATCTCTCTGAGACCTTAATGGTTTATTCCTTACAATTATATACATATATATATAAAAAGTGTTTTACACAAAATGTGTACGTGGAAAAACAAACAGTTTTAAATTTAATAATCTTTTTCCATCTATATAAAAAAAATATATATTTTTAATGTAAAACTACATTCTAATTATTTATTAATGAATTCTTTCTTTTATATAGCATTATTGCAATATATATATCTGTTCAAAATATTCATTATACAAATATTTGTTATAATGATTTCATGTGATTGAAATAATTATTGAATTGAAATCTGTTGCAAGATTATATTTCATTATATACATATAGTTTGAATATTTTTATGTACTGTTGCTAATAATCTTGTAATTTCTTAGATATCAAACTTATTAAATTTAAATAACATTTACATTAAAAGTGACAGTTTTTAAATTATAATTGTTACTTACGTGTAACAATTACAATCCACGTAATACAATGCCTAAAAGCATTGTTCTATATGATTTTCCGTATTTTACTGTATATTTATTTATCATTAGTTCAGTTCTATTTTATACAAACTTTCCGCGAAGAATAAAAACAATGTTAAGAAGGCATTAGAGATATCTTATTCATTAGATTATAGTTCTGTAACACTATATGTTTGTAGATATTAATACACTTGTAAAAGGTTTTTTTTTTTCAAGTGAATATTTTTTGACTGATAAAGGTGCTACAAGTACAAGAATGCATGATATTATGCAACAAGTTTGCAAAAGTTTCTTGTAATTTACTATACTTTAATGCTCTAATCTCTCCTGCAATGACTCACATCATTGGATTGTATATTCGAAATATATTATTTTGTAATAATGTTAGACGTGAAACACATTGTTTAAAATTGTTAAAAAAAAAAATTCTCAGGGTACAATTTTTCCCTTTAATCTTTGAATATTTGCTGTATTGTAATTATGTTACTCTTATATTTCCGCTATATATGAAGTACGATCATCAGAATATGTTTTGTTAAAATCATGGTAGTTCCATTTCTGTATAGAAACATTTTCGAATTCGTCAGTCAAATAAAATGTTTTACAGTAGTTACACGTCTTATATACATTGTAAATATTTAACAACTGTAATACAATACATTATGAAATCATATATTGTAACTCACATTCTCTCCTTTTCATTTATCATGTAATAGAGAAAAGTTAATCTTTACATGTATATTCATGAAATCGATAATACATTATTTATGCATTTATTCACATTTATATAATAACTGTTTTATTTTTGTTAGAAAAGTTATTTTCAGAGATTTTCTCTTTCTTGATTAAATTAGGTAAGTTGAAAGTAAATTGTTGTTAATGTTTTGGAAACGAACTTACACCTCATTATATTATATGTTGCCGATATAAGTTTATATTGTTTTGAGTTGGAAACCTGATTCAACTACAAATTAAAAATGTAAATATATATTACATATATATACATACATACATATATATGTAAATGTAAACTAAACTAAATATTGCCTTTATTAAATTTGTATTTTTATTATAAATATTTGGGATGATATATTGCAGTAAATGTGCTATCTATTATATATATTTCTGATTACAGATATGTACTATATTCTACAAAGATAAATACACCACAACTGTGGTACGATGAATATGAAAAGAAGACACAACGGGAGAAAAACACTATACAGAGTGGGAAGTGAACTGTGCGGGACTTTTGCAAACATTTTGCTTGAGTGAATGACTAAGAGCCTGCAACTCAATGTAATCGACGATATATCATCTATTTTGAGTAACAGATCTATTAAAAGGTGGCTCCCATTTGTAATTCTAGTAGTGTATGGGTGGTGTGTTCGTTATATATAAATATATAAAAAAAAATATATATATATATATAAATATATTATATATATATATCTCTACATATATATATATATATATATATATTATAAATCATAGATAAATATGATTTATATGTAATAAAAAAAGAGTAATGCTAATGGTAATAAATAATATAATAATAAATTAGAATATATATAAAAATATACCGTTAATATTACCGTAAATACATTGATAATAACAATACATTTAAAATCTGCAACTTGTAATGAATTTTTGGCACGCGAGAAGATCTTGTAAGATAGGAGAGGCTATTCCTGCTGCTTTACTATGTATTTCCTCTCTCTTAGTTTGTAACACATATATAACACTTTTTTTCTTGCTCTATAAAGTATATTGTATATTACTTTTATTGATAACTCATAAATGAATTATAAATGGTTACACGGCAAGAAAAATAAACATGTGAATATTTACGACAACTCGTTATAATTGCCTCTCTCGTTCGACCGGAATTCCTATTGTAATTTTTACGCATGCGTTATAAATCTTTGAATCGAAATTGTTACAGAATAAGGGGGCAGGAAGCGTAGATTTATCGTGTAAAAATTGTCTAATTTATTACATTAATTAAATATAAGTATTTTTGTTGAAAATATTTTTCCTTAATATTGCATAAATTTTTCTTATTTGGATATATTTACGTTAGTATTTCAATACAGTTCTTATTATATACTTCTATACTCAGTAAACATGTCATTAACATTACTTGCGAGAATGGTTATTCATATGTTGCAAAAATGTAGTGTGAGTACTTAATAGTACTTATACGCGGCATAGAAAATGACCGACGCAATGACAAGTCTGATAAAATGAATGAGATGATAGATATGAAATGCAAGTTTCTATCGGAATGCGCTATACCAGACGATAAGGAAATTATTCCGATAAAAGTATGTTCAAGTTTAAAAAGGAATACAAGCTACAATGATACATGCGGACCTTGAAAATTTGTCAATTTATTGTTGCGCAGCTAATGCGTTTATTTATCTCCAAAACTCGATAATATTCGAAGATGTAATTTACATGACAAGACAATGAGACAACAAATTAAGTTGTTATTTCTCGGTAAAACCATCTACTTTATCAATATAATGCGTAACGAATAAAAAAAGTACATGTACTTTTACTGCACTTATATTTCTCTCATATTATGACGAACGTGCACTGTCCTTTTTTTTAGATAAAAAGATTTTGTAATTATAAAAAAATACATTATACAAAGGTGAAAGTAAAGAAATATTGTTAAATCATTATAAATGTTGTGTCGTTTAGTGATCGGTAATAATTAATGAACACACATTACAAGAGACATTTATATTTATTTAAAAAACCAATACATAGTTTTGCAAAATATATACTTATTTATTTATATATGTTTATAAAATAGTAGATCTTACGCAAAAAGATAATGCAGCACAAACTAACGTAAAACGCATTACAAAGTTCTACGTTCTCCAATAGTTAATCGAACTTCTCATATTCTTCAATCTTTATCCCGATCATTTTCCCTTGTTTCCTCTTTCATTTGCTTGTAGATATTGTAGAAGACGATTGGTAACCATAATCACGATTTTCTTCCAGTGAAGAGTCGGATTCAGTTGCATTGTCAAAAGTTTTATTCCACCATTGATTGTTCTTTCGTATCTCATTTATTAAGTATTTCATCTTGGGAAACCAGCAAGAGTCATCGCACTTTGATGTACGTCGAACAGTTTTACATTTCTAAAAATAAAAAAACATCAAGTGATTGTTTTTTGTCGTCCTTTTTTTGAGGAATACTCACCTTGCACAAATCTGTATAGTTTATAGTTGAAAGTAAACCTGTGTTTGCATTCTGACGCACTACGACTGACGGCGAAATATAACCGTTCATATACGCATTCTTAAAACTTCTAATAGCTAATTGTCTACACGATCTTTTTAGTTTCTGTGTCAATAAATGATTAATTCGTGTCAACTTCCTGATTTTAATTAATAGAGCTCTAAAAATATACATATACATACATGACGTATAATATCTAAGTCAAAAAATATAAAAGCACATAAAAAGAATATATTTTATTAGAAGAGTAAATACTGTAAAAAAAATGTTTCTAAAAATCTAAATTTCTTCCAGAAAGATCTATAAAACTACTGAATATATTTGTCTTACTTTTTCTCGAATGCAAGCTGCATTAACAGTTGATGCTTATTTTCCAGGTTTTTTGCTAATGTCTCGCTGTATTGTTTCTGATGTTCCAGACACTCACGAATGCATGAAATTATACATTGAGATTCTTTGCAGAGTTCCGATCTACTTACAGCTGTTTCTGTCAAATCAGCTGACATGTATGTTAGAGATTGTTCTTTCAAATGACAATCTTTTTTAAGTTCGAGTAAGGACTTGCGTGTGTCTTGTAACTAATATAAAACAAAAAAGTAATTACTGATTACGCATTATCGATGTAATGATTAGAAAAATATATTTAAATATTATTTTTCTTCGAAAACATTACTATCTTATTCAAACATTAAAATATAACCGAGTGTATTCTACCTCAGTTATATAAGTGGAAATATTTTGTTCAAGTAAAGTTTTTTGTTGGCACAAATGATAATTGTCATCCATATATTCCTGGAGTTGTTTGATCAAATCACGGTTTACATTTTCAGCTTTTATTAATTCCTCTTTTTCTTTCTCAAGCTAAAAAAACAAAAAGCTAAATATTTAAGTATTTGTTTCTATTTCATTCTTTATACCCATTAAATACTATATATTGTTAATGTGAAGTTAACATATATATATACATATATACATACATCTTGACGTATAGTATCCAAATAATCAGCGTAACATTTGCATTTATCTACTGCTTGACAAAGTTCAATATTTTTTGATACGAGTTTGCTTTTAGTTTCTTTCAATTCTTCACTTAATTTATTTACTAAATCACGAAGATTACTCGCTTCATTTTGTAGTAATAAAATTTTAGAACAATGATCTTTTTCCTAAAAAAATAAAAATATACACACATATGTGTAACATTAATTAATTTGCATAAAAACAAACGTTACCATGATCATTAATGATTCTTGCGAATCAGCCTCTCGTTTTGTTGCTGATATTAGTTGTTTTCGAACTTTATTAAAATTATCTGTTACTCGTTGATAATCACCTTCGGTCTGACATAATTTAAAAAGTGTCTGTTTGAGCTAAAGAAATTGAAAAAGATATCATAAAACATTGTTAACAAATGTAAGATATTGTACATATTTATATTTATATATAAGTTACTTTTGCTTTCAGTTGATAAATATCATCCTTAGCTCGAGCTTCAATAGTATCATTCTGCTTTCTTAATATGAAATTCTCATTCTATATACATGAAAATAAACGTGATTAATAAGTCTATATATATATATCGCGTTTTTTCTATACAAATTTTTATGTAAATACCTTTAGTAACTCATAATCGGCTTCTAATTTAACCATATTATCTGATTTTTCTTGAAGTAGAATTTTTAAAGAATGTATTCGATCATATAGACTAATTAGTGCCACATCATGCTCTGATATATTTAAATTCTCTTCTGTCTGTTGGTTCATTGTAAATAATCTTTTCCGAAATACTTCAAGTTCATGAGATTGTTCTCGAATAATTTCATCGCTACTATTAATTCTATCATTTAAATTTTTTATCTACAAAGAAGTTTTTACAGAGTTTTCACTTTAATTAAGTTCTTTCTATAAAAATAAATAGAACAATTAAAAAGTTTGAACAGAAAACTTAAACATAATTACCTCTTTCTCTCCATCTTCTAGTTTTAATAAAAGTTTTTCGTATTCGGTCTCTGTTTGCTTAATATGTTCCAATTGTATCAGATTATCAGTTTCTGATATGTGACATTGTATTGCACACGACTTTGTATATTTGCTTGCAGAGTAGTTCTTCACCTATATAAAATTCATCTATGAAATATATTTTGAAATTTGTGGGTATATGTATAAATTGTATCATATAACAAAAATATTTATGATAATGTACCTTCATATACAATTTCTGGAAGTCTTTTACATGATCATGTATTTGTTCCTGAAAAAATTAAACAATATACATGTTTTTATTAAAAATTTATTGATAAAACAAACATACTTTCACATAAAAATAAACACACACATAAAATTTTGAAATATATATTTACAAATTTAAATTATTTAATTTATTTAAACTTAAAACATTTAACTTTCTCTATATCAAAACAACATTATCACCATTATAAAAAGTATAAATATAAAAGTATAAATATAAATATGTATAAATAAACAATTATAAAAAGTATAACCATTATAAAAATTATAACAATTATATTTACATGCATAATTCTGTTTATTGAAAGTATACACATTTTTATAATTCTATCTATTATTAAAGTTGAAGAGTAAATTTTACACACACATATACATACATATTATTTCTATACATACACCATACCTGTATTACTTTTAAAATTGAGAAATATAAAGAATGCATTGTAGTAGCGATTAAATATTTGTCGTATTCTAGACAACGTATTCTTTTCTGTAGACTATCAATAGCATCTCGTTGCAAATCCAATAGCAAGTCCTGATTCGTTGCCTTCAAATTTAAGAATTTATCTCAATAATGTGCTCAGCATTGTGTTAATTAAGCAATCAATAACTTTAAATTGATATGAATAATTTAGAATTACCTCTGTAAAACAATCATTATATTGATCTTGTATCTCATCAATGCACATCACTAATCGGCGAATAGCTTCATCTTTTTCACAAAGCTGTAAAAATATTTACTTAATACACGTTATATAATCAAGTTTGACATTTACACTTTTAAAAGAAAGAACACTCACGTATAAAGTTTATGTTATTTTGTTAATTGCATAACACAACAAAATCTCTTAGAGCACTTGTTAATCCAGATATAACATTTGGTTTCAATCTTTTATCACTTCAATTAATAGCGCACAGGTTCTTTGAAAATTTTAATAAGCATACATCATGCTTGTTATTTTCATTATAACATTGTAAGTGTAAAAATGTTAAAGGCAGAGAATTATAATAGTCCGTATATCTTTGTAAAAACAGAATTTTTTAATAATCACTGATTGCCATTATTTACAATTATATTTCAGCGCATATAATAGAGCCGAATAACAATTTAGTCTATTCACATAATTCACATTTTAAACATCATGCACATTTCTATGACTAAAAACTGAAGATGATATCGAAGGCCTCAGCTCACTCACGTCAGTCATCGTTTTATGACTCATTTGATCCAAACTTCTTTTAGCTTCCACGACGGCATTTTGTAAATGACCGATAGTTTGACTTTGAAGTTCATTCTGCAGGAATGCAGAACAACATTGCAACTCATATTTTATTAATAATAAATAATATAATAATAGAAAAAAAAGACAAACCTGTTTCAGTAATTCATTCTTTTCTTTTTCATATTGAGCTATAGTGAAACTTTGCTTTTCAATCTGTAAAAAAGATTAATTTTTGTTTTAAAATACTAAGTATAGATATACATACCTCTCTCTAAACTCTTCGCTTTATGCAAATAGATGAAACTTGGTACATGCGTTTAATTAAAATATCGTTTGTTAACATACACAATATAGGTATGTAACACAAATCTTATTTTTGCTTATCGTAAAATATAATTATTGATTATTGAATATTTACCTTATCTTGTAGTTTTTCATGCAAATCTTTCACTTCAGTTTGGCTCATCGTTAAAGAGTCCCTTTGTATTCGTATAACTTCTTCCAGATTTTCTAACTGAGTACACAAACATTTTTGATTATTAAATTTTACAAATGATATACGCATACACACACACACACCATATTAAAACTACAAATTTTGAAAAGTAACTTGATTACATAAAAACAATAAAACTTACAAGTTTTTCTTTAGAATATACAGCATTTTTAAGTTTGCTTAACTCTTGAGAACATGTGTCTAATTGCTTTCTACAATTTCTTAATGAATCTATTAACGTCATAGCAGATTTTGCAGAAAAGGAGGAAGGAAGTAATTCTTCATGTATCTGTAAAGAGATTTTAATAAACTTTCCAAGTGTTATTCTTTTTTAATCGTGAAAAAATACATAAGAAATATAAGGATGATACGTACTAGTCTTTTAAGCAAGTCTCCCAGATCTTGAACAGCCAAATTTGCAGATTGCACTGAGTCTTCCACAGTTTTGAATAAAGGAGATATATTCTGTGAACCAAGTAGAAGAACAGAATATCATATATAACAAACACAAATTAAACTATTTCATTATAAATTCACACATGTATCATGAATTATTATTTAACTTATATGTGTACAATAAATGTTGTGAGTTACCTCATGTTTGAATGGATATTCACAAGACAAAAATGTTGATTCTATGCCACAGTCCGTATGCTTTATAAGAAAACAAAGTTTCAAAAAAAGAACATACAAATAAAAAATATATTCATATTTCTAGAAACATTGGCAGTATACTTACAACAGCATTTGCGTTTTCTGTAGATTTCTTAATATTTGCTACATTATGTAAACTTTTTCTTAACTCATTCTCTATCTCTGTTTGTGTCTTAATCTAGAAACCAATGTTTTAATATTAAAACTTATGTAATTGTTAATATATAAGAAGTATATTTATATAAAAAGTATATGTTTATACAATATTTTCCAGTTCTACTATCTTCTTTTTTAGTTCCATGCATTCTTTCCTGTGTAATCGTCCACTATTTTCTATCTCCGTTTGAAAAACACTCAACTGTTTCTCCTTAAAATCAATATTATTTTTTAAAAGCTTATTTGATTCTTCCTTACATTGTACCTGTTTAAAAACAATATTAAACTTCATAATAAAAATATAAAATTGTTTACCTAATTGCATAATGCATAATTACCTCTTGCTGCAATTTTTTAATTTGATTTTCCAAATCAGTTACATGATTTTTCCATTTATTCAGTCTTTCGTCATATTTCATTTGACAAGTTTGCTACAAAAATATGTATTTATTTTTAAGATATGTGGATTAGTTTTATATAAATTGCTAACAACTTATTTGCAATAAAACAAAAATAAAGAATTTACATTTATGTACCTGGATCATATTGAGTTTTAGATCATCATATTCTTTTTGTAATTTATGTAAATCTTTTTTCGTCTTTATTATATCATTTTCTTTCTGTAAAACAGAATATTTATATATGCAATAAGGAAGTACAAATATTTGTTTGCATGCAATTATCATATTTTTGATTTAATACCTGATTGTCACAGATATGATAAGAAGACTGCTCCTAATAAAATAATAATCAGTATGTTAATCATTGTATATAGTTTATATTACATATTTACGTTAAGTCGTCATATTTACGTTAATGTAAATAAAAAAACAGTCGATACAAACAATAACCTTATCATCCTGTTTTGTGGAAAGGAAAGTTTCTAATACGTCTTGCATTTTCGTATGTGCACAGTCAATTTCTTCTTCAAATTTGGCTAATTTGCTTTCTCTTTCGCAGAATATTGTTTTTGCGATTTCGTTGTTTAACAGCTACAAATAAATTATATAATTAAATAAGTAATATAATTATATAATTATATAATTAAAAATATATAGCGGATATTTTCTGTAACTTTCTAAATAAGATACATAATAATGTTTGAATACTCACTACTTCACTGGCTTTTTTCTGTAAATCCTTTAAAGAATAATCTATAGCACATAACTGACTTCTTAATCCCTTTAGTTCTGACGTCATGCAATCACCCTATAAGATAATATTTACGTTATGTTTTTGATAATTTCGAAATATCAAAAGTTTTTAAATTATAGAAGTAATAAATTGTTTTATGTATAATTTTCAACTAACCAGAGTGTGAAATAATTGCAAATGAGTTATTATTTGCTCAATTTCTTCCATTATTGTATTTAATGAGTCATTGTTGATACATACTCCAGTATATCCACATTCATTGCGTTCCTAACATTCATTTTAAACGTCGCATATAAGATAAAAAGAACTTGATGAAACTTTTAAAATAAATGTTTAATAAATATATATATGTTTTCCAAACCTGTTTATTTTCCTGCATACTTTTAATGCAACGTGACAACTCTGATTCGGTATGATTAATTTTATTTTTTAAATCTTTCAGTTTAAGCTTGCCGTTCATTATTTTATCGCTATATTTTAATCTTTCTTCCTCCTAATAACAAAACAAATATTTATAAATATTCAATATTATATATTCAAAAATATATAAGATTCTTTTGATATATTCAATCATATAAGCGTGTAAAATGTTAATCTATATATAATTAAACACAAATTTTACTTGTAATTCTACTGTGTTGATTGTTTCTATTAGTCCTTCTCGCGTTCTTGTTAAATAATTTTGCACATTAGTAACCATCTTACCCAGTTCTTCATACTGAAATTATATTAAGTTAAAGATGTTTAATTGTTACTTCTATTTTACACATTAATGTACTCAATCATATAAACATACGCTTTGGTGTCGCGAATTAAATGTAGAAACAACTGTGTTTATTTCCTCCCGAATATCCTCTGTTGCTGCTTGGGCTTCCACAGTGCACATTCTGAATTCATCCATCAACTTGAATTGTCGTGCACTAGACTAGCAACCAAAATAAAAATTATAATATTGCAGTATATTTTACAGTATATTTTATTACAATATATTTTATTACATATAACAGAATGAAAGATAAAAATAATATATCAAAGTATAATATAATAAAAAATATAATCTTACTTTAACGTTCTTAGAATCTTTGCACTCACACTGGTTTTCTTCTTTTTTTATCTATTGAAAAAGAAAAAAAAATATATATAAAATACATCTTTTAAGGTGTCGATTTGACAAAACATTTTGAACATTTATTATAATCATTAAATGTTCAAAAACTATAAACAAACATTTTATTTCTATATCATACACTCACCATACAATCGAAAAGACTGATTTCCTTTTCTCTCTCTGAATACATACGAGTAATAATTTCAATACAATTAACTAACTTGTCCGACATACCAGTTTCACAAAAGATATTTTTATTTATGCAATTGGTAGATATGGCGCAATCATTTATCTAAAAAAATATATTGCTTAAAAAAAATTACAATGTATAAACTTGAAGTATCTATTTCTTTTTATATAATTTGATATATTTACGTCATTATCTTTGATAGCCAATTTTTGTATGAATTTTTCCAGCTCAAACTTTAAATCAGTCAAAATTTCACATTCTTTCTGCACATGTACTTTTGTACCATTCAGAAATGATATAAATTCATCCTAAAAATGATATAATTACTAATAACAATTTATTAAGCAGAAGTTTTTCTTTCTATATATATATATATATGTATGTTTGTAAAATAATATATTTACTAATGTTATAAAAATTGTATCAAAACAAACCTTTCTAGAATGTGAGATATCTACCAGAGGATATTTCTGAAAACACAATTTGTCATTTTGTTATTATATTGGATATACGTTTAACATTTTATTTAACTGACCTCTAAATAGTTGTTTGTGTCATTACAGACTTTCCTCGAAGATGTATCCTAAAATTATACCAAGTAAAGTATAATCATAGATTAAATTATTGGTAAATTATAATAATATAAAATAATCATAAAAACATCTTGTCTTGCAAGAGAGCAATTGTAAAATTTATATTAATTTCATAAGAGAGGCAATCATGTTGATGTATAAACTTTCCGTTTTTTTATAGATAATATTAGGACAAGCTTACTTTATTAATATAAAAGAAATTCTCAACAACATGGAAGTACTTATCAAATATATATTTAAAGAAATCCATAAACTTATTCATTAAAAGTCTAAACACTTAGTACGATTTATTTATTTAGAGAGCTACAGAATCACACATTGCATAAAGTGCTATCTTTACACGGAAGTGACAATTTTCTAGCAGTCTGTAAAAGTTTTTTATCAAGTTTTTTAAAATATTTATATCGATTAGCTTGAATATCAATTTGAGCGTGACTCTGTAAATTAAGAAATTTGTTCCGTAACTTTCCATTAATCATTGATAAGCCTTGTTTTTCACAGTGTAATACGCTTTGAGAGCCATCGAGTCGAAATGACACGTCATTCTTTTGTTGTTTAGATACACGCAGATTCGACACTGATAATTGCTCAGGGAGTTCATGAGAAGATTCCATTTTAGTCACAGAAGCGATACGATCGCGGAAATTATGTGCGCGAGAACAGAAGATAGAAGGAATTTTCTATAAACGTACAAAATAATGAGTTTATACATTTGAAGATTTTACAAAATTTTATGAAATACCTCTAAAGTTGCTTGCTGCAATTCTTTCCGCATTTCTCTAATCAAGTCATCCTTTAACATATTTCCAATACTTGCATGATAATTTTGCTTTTCCAATGTAGCTATCTCTGTTGTTAGTGTATCTCGTGTTTCTGCTGTTTCCTGAAATAATATGACATATGTTAGGAACATAATATTAACTATATGTAAAAAAATGTATAAAAAAATTAAAAAACATTTTAATATACCAACTTTTTCAAGACAAGTCAATTTATCCTCCAATTGCTGCACTTGTTTACATTTTTCTTCCAGTTGTAATTGCAGAGTGTTTCTACTAATATTATTTTCATAAGTACATATCATAAGCTTGGATTCAACATTCTGAAGCTGTCGACGTAAGTTTTTGTTTTCCATATCTTTTGCATTTAATACACTTTCCAGAATATCAGGTGTTAAGATAATCTGAACAGCAACATAAGTTTTAAGAAAGTCTCTTGATTCAGCATTATTGAGAAGCATGAACTAATTATCTTGCTCTTGTACAAAATACTTGTATAATTCAGAACATTTAAAAACGATTATTATTATAATATCAGAGTGTCTTTTTTTCTTATAACTTATATACATATAGTACAACATGATTGCCTCCATATTATAATTATTATAACAATTGAAAGAGAAACAAATATTTACAAATATCAAATATCAAATATATTTGCAAAACTTGCAAGTTACTGTCTAAGTGAATATAATTAGGAAACGTACTTACCTCATCTTGATCAGAAGCAATCAGTGGACAAGTATTAACTTGATTTGCTTGTTTAGCATGTTCCTTCAGCTTTTCATAAAAGCATTGAAGTCTGGAGACATATTTCTTTACAGTCTCATCCTTTATTAATAATTCTGTTTTGAGATCTTCTATTTTTCTTTCCAGTTCCATTTGACAACTAAAACAGAGGTAAAAAACTTTAGAAATTTAAGACTCAATATATTATGTTCTTTAATACACTGAAAAAATTGTTTTTATAAAAGTAAAAAAAAAAAACTCCTACATATATATTAAAATTTTGTACATATTACCTGGTCATTTTGTTTTCATTTTGTTGAAGTTGTTCTACTTGCAAACTCAAGGATTTTATATACTCAGTTTCTGTCTGTTCCTGATTTGAAGATATATTATTCACAATCATATTTATATAATGTACTAGACTTAGAAAATAATTATATATTATACAACCACGCTGTTAGTATTGCACTTAGAAATATAATACTCTAATAAAATAAAACTGTTAATTTATTCAGCACAGATGTTTATGCATATTTGTGTATAACAATTAAATTTAACACAGTGTAGGGATGAATAAAAAAAGGAAGCTTTCAGTTTGCATAATTGATGCATTACATCATATGCTTTTGCTCGAAATGTTTGGATAATTTGCATTTTGAAGTTTACTATGCTCTATATTCAAAATAAGTCTGAGCTTTTCGGTTGTGTGTGCACATATATTTACCTGACCACACATACAGCTGTAATAAAACAAAGTTTAGTATATAGTTTTTGTAAAATTATTTAAAGTATTATACAATAAGTATAGTACTTACTCTAATGGAATTGGTATGTCTTCAGGCTGAATCTCAAAGAATGTAATACCCTCAAGACTCCAAACATTCTGTCTACGTGCACGTCGAATCACTTCTAATAATCCTCTAATATCACTTTGTAGATATTCAATTTTTTGTTGTAAATATTTCTCATCTTTTTCTAACTGACTGACACGATTTGAAAGAGAGTTTAAAGCCTGTAATTCAGAGGCGCATAACAATAAACTGTTTTGTAAAATGTCAAAAATAAAATATAACCTAAACTATAATATACCTCTTCAGAGTGATTAGATCTTGTGAAATTATCCATTATCTGTGACGACTGTTTTAATTTATCTTCTAATAATTTAACTTTATTACTGGCAGCTTGTTCCAAATCTTCTACCGTATGTACCAGCATTGTATTTTGTTCCCCTAAATCCTTAATCCAATCGCTCATTATCTGCAGTTTTATCTGCAAGATACCGTTAGAAGAATAAAAAACAAAAAACACACACGAAGCGAATATTTTCAGACTGAAATTCTATTTGTTTAAAATCACGATAACAGAATCAAGCGCAAAACATGAAACTTTTCAATGAGATAATGTAATAAATGCTCACCGAAACTCGGTCTGACTCACTATCAGATTCTCGATCAATTTGTTCAATGCGACTTTCGTATAATCTGCGAAACTTTTCGAGAATACGTAGACCCTCAGTTTCGCCGCATGGTTCGCCAATGTTGTCATCAGTCGCTTGGCAGTTTTGATCTTGTTTAGCTAACGCTAAAACGTCATTTGTATCCGTGGAACACAAGCTGGCACTAACGGAGTACATCGCTTCGCAAACACACAATTGGGTATTTATAAATATATATATATAGGGTTTCCCTACACCCGTTCCGACAAACACACGGTACGTACTTTAAATAAACATCAATATACTACTCTCTATCTCTCATCATCTTAACAAATCTTTAAGTAATTCAGAATTCGTTACTATCACTCATTTAAATTAAAATCTATCCTGTTCCTGATTCAAACGTGTCAAATATGGAACACAGCCAACACAGCCATCCAAGGGCCGTAAATAAATTTACTTCCTTCTAGAAAGCAAAACTACAAAAACATATGTTCCTTAGGGTGCGATCACATGCAATCCGAAAACACGGACGAAAAAATATAACCGCACCCTTACGCCGAGTACACATGTGCTAATAGTAACCAGTAATCATAACTCAAGAAAAATTCCCTATTTGGCAAGTAATCATCATCATGTTCGAAATTGTAGAAATTTCGAAGATTTTGGAACGCACCTCCTTGGGATTTGTCAATGTTACGCGCGCACAACCGATGCGCTCGTGAACGTTGACTATCCAATAGAATTGTTTGTTTTTGCAGGGACAAAAATACGAGTCCACACTGATGCATCTATACTACCGTGAGCGTGAGAGTCCCGGTGGAGAGTCGGCGTGCGATGAGTCCATCACAATCCGTAGTGGAAGTTGGCGGAAGCGCCGAGCAAAAAGGATTCCTGAGGATTTCTAGACACCAAGCGCCTTGACAAAAGCCGCAGGGTTTGAGAGAAAGTTTATACCAAACAAGATTTAAATGTACGACGAGAATGGGATTGTCTCACGGCAACGATGAACCGCGTTACGAGTTTCAACCGCGGTCGACTGTGTAATAATTCAAGTAGAGCTGCAAAGCCGCGCGCACGGAAAGAAGGTGCACGACCGGCGCAAACGCGGCTTCGAGGCGTTGCCTTCTGGTTTTCTGACGATCGCGGGACAAACGTAATCTCCCGAAAGCTCCCGTCCCCGACGTGAGAGTCGTGACGTGAGGATCGTCGTGATCTCACGTGGGTTCTTCATCGAAGCCTCGCAGGCTGTTTGGCGAGCTGTTTCGCCGACATGAGTCAGACGTGCGAACGAACGGGCCGTCGCATCATCACCAGTCGTCAGACCAACAGTTCCGTCAGCTGATTGTTATTAAACAACGAAATGCGTGGCAGCGGGTATCCCGTTTGTCTAGCCACACACACAACACACAGATCGCGCATCACGGTTCTTGATTATCGCGGCCTGATTCCTCCGTATTTACATTAAGACTGATTGCGAACCGCGCACGAGTGGAAACAGTGTGCTGAAACTGGCTTAAATTTTCATGGAAACATGGGGAACAAGAATAGCTGCTGTGTCTATTCCAGTCCGCAAGTCGAGCGCAAGGTGATAGGGTCAGAGATTCACACTACGTGTAACTTGGACGAACATTTGCCAGAGGGTGGGATTAGCGTTAATAATTTACAACATATCAGTGAACGTGAGCCTGAGGACTGGGACTCTGATCCATCGTTGCATCCATGTGCGGGAACCATTTTTATGGAGCGTTCCAAACAAGCCATAGAGAGTGAGTATTTTTCTGGAAGAATATTGCGAGAAAGTTAAGATCTTATAAATACACTAAATTACTTGAGCTTCCTTTTGTTTTATTATTTTGTTTCTAGATGGAATGGTAAGAAAAAAGAGTCAACATCAGATAGCGGACACAAGGCCTTTGAAAAAAAGTAGCAGCTGCAGTACAATATATTTGGATGACAGCACAGTTTCACAACCTAATTTGAAAAATACTGTCAAGTGTGTTGCCTTAGCTGTTTATTACCATATTAAGAATAGAACTTCACAGCGACAGATTGATATATTTGATGAGAAACTACATCCATTAACGGTAACAGAATTTGCGAAAAGATATTCACTAAATACATATGCAGTACATGTGTAAGTACTGTGTGTATATATATATTTTTTTTTTTTTTCAGAGGGATGGTGTTTCAGAAGATTATGATAAACATAATCCAGAACACAAACAGATATATAAATTTATAAGGACTCTGTTTAACGCCGCTCAGCTTACAGCTGAATGTGCCATTATAACATTGGTTTATCTCGAACGCCTACTTACCTATGCAGAAATAGACATAACACCAGCTAATTGGAAACGGATAGTATTAGGAGCTATTTTATTGGCGTCCAAAGTTTGGGACGATCAGGCAGTATGGAATGTAGATTATTGTCAAATATTGAAAGACATTACAGTGGAAGATATGTAAGTTATATTGTTATATTTTTTAATTGATACAAAAATTACTGAACATTAAATTACACCTATTATGTATTATTTTGCAAAAAATTATAGAAAATATAATTTTATTCTTTTTTCATCTAGGAACGAATTAGAAAGACAGTTTCTAGAGATGCTACAATTCAACATAAATGTTCCTTCGAGTGTATATGCCAAATATTATTTCGATCTTCGTACACTTGCGGAAGCAAATGAATTAACATTCCCTAGTGAACCTCTTAGTAAGGAAAAAGCACAGAAACTTGAAGCTATGTCCAGAGTTTATGAAGATAAAGTCACAGCGGAGGCTCTACGTACTGGTATTAAAAAATGGTCCAGCTTAGACAACGTATGCATAGGCGGACCTAGACGTAGCATCGCTATTTTATCTTAAATACATATGTATATGGATATGTGTAGACCAATACCAAACAGACGCAAGATTAACTTTGTTCAGGTCTTAAATAGAGGTATGTGGAATTTGCAGGAACCATAATTGTTACCGATCAATTTTAATCATTATGGGAAAAAGAAATATATCTATTTAATTATTATAGCATACTTGATGTATATTGTATATATATCTTTACAAACTGTTTTTATATCATCCAAACTAAACGCAAAAATATCACGTGTATACCGTACGTGTATTGTTAAAGTGTAATAGAAAATTTTCCATCGCAGATTTGATTTGCAATAACAATCTCAAATTCGATCGTTATATAGATATATTTCGTGGAAAATTAGATATATATATATATTTATATATATCTCTTAAGTTATATTTCTTCTAATGCATTGTTCTTGTTATTTGCATTAAAGAATCGAGAAAAGCACTTTAATAGAAAAAACATTCCAAATTGGGTTTTTCTTAATTTAAAAAACTCCAAACCATTTTGCTTTTAACTGTGTGTTATATGTATTATTAATAATAGAAAACTAAAAATTATTACATACTCTTCAAAACTTATATACACTCTTCAGTTTATCAATTAATTTTAATACATTTCTATTGCTCCTAAAAAAACGACTATTCTGTCCGGGATCTTGTATTGTGAATGTAATAAAAACCATATAAAAATGAAGCACGCTGAGATGAAGCAAAGGGTAAGGTAGATCGAGGTTTAGTAGTAGTACTAATTGTTCTTACATGAAAAATAATTTTCTGACATATTGGAAGATTGTATTTATTATCTAAAGGATTTTATATATTGACTGAACTTAATAAGAATCAAACTCTGGCCCTGTTCGATTATTACTGGCGGTACTAAAAATCTATAAGTACACGTTACGTATCTTATAGATTTTTCAGTTACTGTAAGTAATAACCGAACAGAACCTCTTACGGTTGATTTTTCTTAATAATATTTTAAAAGACGAAAATATATACAGCATACTTCAAGCTAAAATTACTGGTATTTGATATGTGATGCATGATTCATTAATTAAAATGCATTTCAATTAAAACTTTGTAAGCTAAAGTTGTAATGCATATTATACATCTTGATATATTCGAATTATTTTCAAATCCTATTAACATGCTATTAACATGCGGAAGAGTATGAAATTATCTTATGTGGATTTTAGCAGAAAAGAGTAAATTATACATATGTATATATATTTTCTCATTTTAGTAAAATTCCGCACGCACTATTCTTCTGTAAAAAATGTATTTCTCATATTTGTTTTCTTACTTTGTTTAAAAGTATTTTACAGTTTGAAATCAAATAGAATTTTGTAATTGTTGTTACATGGTGTGTAACAACATGGCGTGTATTAATTTGTAACATGTCACATACAGATGATAAATTTATGATACATTTTTGGACACATAAATAACGAGAACACCATTTACACGTAATAACTATGTAACATTGTAAACCTTAACAAGTTAGTCTTTATAGCTTGTTAGATAAATGAAAGATATAAAATTTGTTTGATAATATCGCTTTTGTACGGCGCTTTCATGAATTTATATATCTTTAACCAATGTGCAAGATAAAGATAAATCACTGAAAATACCAAAATTTATCTTTTTTATAATAAATTATATTTATTTCGTCGATGAATAATGAATGATTACAAATAGCACGACCCATTATTTATAGAGAAACTTAGAAGAGAAGTTGAGTCAAATTTTCACTTGTTTATCTTCACTTCTTTTCATAACTGTTGCAATGTGTATTAAATATTCTATACACACGCCGAGTGATACGTTTAATAATTATTCATTAATTTTATATTTTGCATGCATCACGAAATAATTGTATTCATGTAGCCATGTAAAACGCTGCGAACAATGTTATAAAAGATATATTTAAATATGACAGTTACATACCAAAATTATTTATTTCGTAACATAAATCGTAGATAAATTAAATCTGAAAGATGATCGAGGAATGCTCATTGACAAAACAAATGTTTAGGGAGATCATACTCTTTTACATTTTATTTTTCAAGATTAGATTGAAATACCATTAATTTAATCATGTATCATATACTAATGAGTTATGTGTATGATATAATTTAATATTTTGTATATCTTTATTGATTATATATGTATGTTACGTCTATAAGAACTGAAAAGTATAATCTAAAGAGTTTCGTTGAAGTTTTAAAACGCTATCATGCAAAAGAATGATAACGATTTATTATTACTTTTATATTTTATTATATGAAAAGAGATGAGTTAGAATGTTGTAACGGTCGAGATAGTAATAGAACGACTGTTAAGTCCATAATATGTACACGCGGCAAACAAAGTGATTCTCAGCTTCTGATGCATTGTAATAGTGCATTGAATGATAAGCGTAGTATAACATATCTGCTATTTCTGTCCAGATTACTATATTTTATTTCGCTGTCCGACTTATAAAACTATATTTTTATTGCATTACGAAATATAACTGTATAAATATCATATATACATATATACATACACGCTGTGTATGCTGCGGAAATATTTATCTTAATCGAACAACTGACATACTATATGCGATGCCAAAATGTTATTAGGATTATATTGTATAGACAATTGCACACTGACACACACACACACACACACACAAGTATGCGTATTGCACTGCGATATTTTCATTCGTCTCTGATTTTTTGATATAAACTAAATCTTTATATAAATTTTCACATGCATGACTATTTTTATAAATAGAGATTCCATTATAAGGACAATCTTCGAATCTTATTGCGTCCTGTAAATAAATTGCCGAATTTTTGTAAGATTCGTAGAGAGATATGTATGTATCATAAACCAAACTACTTTGTTACTCGCGACACGAAATAATATGCTTGAAGGTGAAAGTTCCAAAAATCACCTTTAAGTCTTCCATCCTAGCGCGTTTGTGTATAGAATCTTAAACATCAATATAAGTATTATAATATTAATATATTATGATCGATGCTTTTGTAATATAAATTTGTGATAAATAGCTATTATCAAACAATATCGTTTTGTATACACACACCTGCACACGCGCCTATCTATAGTATCTAATTTCAGTGTGAAGTGTTTTATTGATTTATATAAGGATGTCATTTATATTCCATTCATATTTGCGTTTAAGCTCATTGTATTGGAATAAAACAACATTCATCATTTTGCTAGAAATTAGCGTTTTTCACGTAAATTCACTTCATATATGCATTTTTCTCTCTCGGACATACAAAATATAAATTAATAGTGTGAAAACTTTTCTGCCAAGAAATTATTGTGATAACGATCATATTTAGAAATGTAATAATTATTATCATTATCCTCAAATACACATATGTACAATTTACATTAAAATTCGTAATTTGTATGCAGTCATTCTTAGCTTTTTACTTTATCAACTTCCGAAGAGAAAAAACATGTAAGTTTTTTTATAAAAATAAACTTGTGCCTCTGAAATAATTTGGTCAACAATAATTTTTATATATTTACGTATATCCTAGCTAAACAAAACTTCAATGTTTGATTTCTTTTTAAGAAATTGGAGAACAACCAGCATCCCCAAACCATCAACATATAGGTAGGAAAGTATGGACGGATTTCCAGGTATAATTTACGATTAAAGACGATTTGATATTGTTTATTTCATAGATTAGTGTTTTATCGATCAGTAAATACATATTAATACTATATATAAATGACCCAGTTCCATTTTTTGTATCATAACAGAAATTTTCCTCAAAAAATCAAGGAATATAGTCGAATCATATTACAAAAAATCAGTCTAATAAAATCAGAATTCTTCTAAATTATATAATAGAAAATTACATAAATTATATACAATAATACACGTATCGAACAATTACTTCATCTGTACATTTTGCATTTTTTTACAATTGCTTCTGGCAATAGATATGGGATATCAACTGTAAGAAAAAAACAATAAAATATATACTTCTTGTAGAACATCTTAGTCTCCATCAATCTTGGTTATTCAATTTGTTACATCGCAAATTCTTTAAAATTAAGTAATCTTAAATTCTTGTTTATAACTTATCAAAACGAGAAGTCATTAGAGAGAAAGCTGGGGCCGAATATTGCATTGTATCTTAGCTGTATGATACATTTAATTTAAACATTATTAGAACTGTAAATGCAATCCGACTAAATATCTGAATAACTCATCAAATTACATTAAATCTGAAGATCGAAGTATGCACGGGGATTTGTTTTAATTCGAAAAATCTATTCACTTGAAGAGAGAAATAGAGAACAGAGAGAATGATGATTGATTTAAATCACATACAGTAAAATAGCTGTCCTAATATGTAGTCATATTCCAGTAAAAATCATGTTTTTTACATCATGTATTACATTTATTTTATTTTTAAGAAAATCCCAAAATAAATGTTCTATTTTTAATTAATAAAATATATAATACTATTATATAATAGTACTTTTTTAATATTCTTTAATTTTTAAATTAAAGAATAATGATTACTAGGACAGTCATCTTACTACAGTTTCAACAAATTTTAACATACTATATATATGTCTATACAATTAATTTTGTCCATATGATTTTGAATTCTGAAAATTTATGAATTTTACTTCAAAATTCACACATTTGACTGGGCGTTAAAGTTCAAATAATTATCGAATCTTCTTTTTTTGAATGAATAATAGAACAATACTTATTTCAGATATAATTCCGCGATATTAAATATTTGAATATTTACAGCCTTAATAATTATGATGCGAAGAGTTTTCTTCCATCGCTGTCTACGAACGCGCGATCACTGTAGGATATTTAATTGTCCGGAACTTGTGGCATATACCATTCCTTGACCCGGCTGAGGCGCCCATCTGATGCAGTTCAAACTGACATATGCCGATGTTTCTCGATTGCTTTGCAGCAATTCCCGAATAAGCACCATACTTTCTCTGTTACGCTTAATATCCATGTCATTTCTCATTCGAATTCGCCAGTCTTGATTGTGTGGTCTATAACTGTTAGGTGTAGCGTTATTTTGTCTCGTGATATTACTCGCAGAAATATTCTCATCAAGTGTTTCATCAGAGGAATCGCATATCGACTCTGCGGTATCTGTCGACGTTCCAGTTTTAGACTGTTTTTCCATCAGCTTGTAAATTACGGCCATGGGAAAGGGTCTAGCGGGAACATGAATTCTGCGTGCCAAACCTACTAAAAGATGTTGTTGTGTGGGCGACATCGAGACAGACACTACAGTTTGATCGATTTTGGTTGAATAAATTCTTTCTCCTAGTGTTTCCCACTGCAGACTATAAATACCTAAACCGAAACGAGTATATATGCAAAGTGTTTTTTTTTCTTCTCTCCTATTATATAATTTTATTAGTAGTTTTATAAAACATTTTTTCTCTCTACGTGATTAAGTATATAGTTGTTTTGCTTACCTAACATAGTCGTAACATTGATACGACCTGTTGGCATAAGGGTCGCTAGCAATTTTCCATCTGCAGATATATCGATACTTGCGTCGTTATGAATCTTACATTCGCGTACCACGATGTTTTTCTCAGCTAAAAAATTATATTAACGTAAAAACATTCGTGTATGTAAAAACACACATAGTGAAAATGTAATGATACATATTTTTACAACGCTGCTTTACTTACAGTCCGTAATATCAGGTATATCACCACTGGAGAAGTCCCATGCTTGTACACGGTAGCTCTGAATCTCTAACGTTGGATTAAACGACATACCCACTGGTATATTATCTAAGAAATGATTTAATTTGTATATATATATATATAACTTACATATAAAATTATTGTGCAATATATATACATACTGCACAACAATTTTATATGGACTTTTATAGACACAGATAGAATATAAAATATAGAGTATAAAAATAAAAAAAAAAAGATAAATTACCAACGTCCCAAAAGTCATTATCATCATTTCTTGGATCTTGTCCGTTTCCATTTTCATTTCCATCGCCATTACCAACACCATCTCCATTACCACCATTATCACCATTATCACCACCACTTCCTCCTCCTCCTCCTCCACCACCACCACCTCCACCTCCTCCTCCACCACCTCCTCCTCTACCTCCTCTACCACTACCTCCTCCCCTTCCGCCAGGATCGTTACCATCATTGCCACTACTACTCGGATGGAAACCAGCACCTCTTCCAGTTCGTGATCCTGTATTAGCCGCGACTTCACGAGGCACAAAAGAAAACCGATTGCGCCATAATGTTAGAAACGTTGGAGTCACCTGAATTCAACATTTAATATTATTTATTATTAAACATTATTAAAAAACTACGAATATCGAGAAAATCATATATATACTGTACCCGATGTCTGTTTGGCACTTCAATCCAGCTGGGTCCAGGTTGATCATTCATCGATTCATTCATACGATCGTTATTTCTGCTGTCGTTGTAATAAACAGAACTATTCATCAAATATGGTGGAGGCGTATGTGGCGGTGAAGGTGGCGCATTCTGCCTTCTTCGAGAATTAAGAGCCGAATTATCAAATTGTGAATCGTTTACGGGCATGCTGTTCACTTGTAGTTCAGGCACGTTGAATTGTCGTCGATAAGATTCTCGGTCCTGAGTAGATCTGCGATCAATAAAGTTGTAATGTTGATCGTGTAATATATTTGTGCCACGCGTGTAACGAGAATTCCAACGGAGTCGACGGTTTCGTTCTATTGATGAGTTGCGACAAAACCTCCAACCAATTATTTCGGTGTCATTCTCTTGCGTATTTCTTGATTCATTGGTGCGTCTCATTGTCGGTTCGGATAACGTGGTATTTCTATATATTCGCCGATAGCCTTCGTTCACGTTTCGCGGTTCGCGCGAATTTTGCGTAGTGTCGGTTGTCCGATTTTCAAGTCTTGTTCTCTCACCACCGCGATCGTCATTGTCGATTGAGCCACTACTTTGTATTCGCTCCACGATGCTCTGCACTTCTGCTGATAAAGCGTTTTCAGAGATCGATTGGCGATTATCTTCGTTTTGAATATTATCGCTTAAATTGTTACCATCGCCATTAATGTTGGGTCGAGATACTGTCGGATTACTAGTTCGGTTCTCGAAAGATGTACTCGCACTTCCTCGTCGATGACGAGACAGCCGTTTTAAGTGCCGTTTTAAGTGCATTGCCATGAGACGTTGGCGTCTGCTCTCGGTCACTGAATGAACGTCTGACCAATCTCGTCCGTCTAGAGAGACATTCGATGCATTTGACATATTAGATGCATTTGATATTTCAAGTAAGCTTCTCGGGGATCTCTCTCGGTCTGCGCTTTGCCTTGAAATGTTCTCACTCGTGCGATTATTTTCTCTTTCCAAGTTAATATCAGCGCTGTTGTTATTATTGCGACGCGTTTCGTCGTTCTGATTATCGACTAATAAATCAGAAGTGAAAGGTCCATATTGATTTGATTCTAATTCTCGTCTTGTCATTACTAACTGTGCCAGTAATAAATCTGTTAGTTGCAGTGCCAGATGTAACAATACGTACAGATCTGAAAAAACAAAAACAAAACAAAAAAATTGATATAAATTCACACTAGTCAAAGAAAACAGTGAGTATAAAGAGAATATAAACTTACTACACATCTGTTCATAAAGAACATTATTCTGGAAGCCATTGTCTGATCTTGTAACTTCGAAAAATTGAATCATTGATCTCACCATCAAACCGAGTACTTGCCTGCATTGCATGTATACATCATCAATTATTGACAGTGTTTTCACGTAGATATTTGTTTTTGTGTATTTGTAATACTTATTTTATATGTGTTAATAAAATTGTATTATGTTAAATATATTATATAATATAAAACTTAAATTATATAATATAAAACTTTATTATATGTATTCTTCATACCTAGCTCTTAACCTTGTAGCTTCTCGAA